>RJWJ010011293.1:0-44801 GCA_004363605.1 Indri indri
GGAAAACCACAGTGAGATATTACCTTACTCCAGTTAGAATGGCTTTTATTAAAAAGTCCAAAGATAATAGATGCTGGTATGGATGCAGAGAGAAAGGAACACTTATAGACTGTTGGTGGGACTGCAAATTAGTACAACCTCTATTAAAAACAGTATGGAGATTCCACAAAGAACTAAAAGTAGAGCTAGCATTTGATCCAGCAAGCCCACTGCTGGATATCTACCCAAAGGGAAAGAAGTCATTTTATCAAAAGACACTTGCACTTGCACTTGAATGTTTATTGCAGCACAATTCACAATTGCAAAGATGTGGAATCAACACAAGTGCCCATCAATTCATGGGTGGATTAACAAAATATGGTATATGTATAACATGGAGTACTACTCGGCCATGAAGAAAAATGAATTAAGGTCTTTTGCTACAATTTGGATGAAACTAGAAATCATTATCCTAAGTGAAGTATCTAAAGAATGGAAAAACAAATACCACTTGTACTTACTATTAAACTGGAACTAACCAGTGAGTACACAGGTGTACAAAGGGGAGTAAAACTCAGTGGAAATCAAGCGGGGGGTGGGGCTAGGGATTGGGCAGAAACCTACCTAATGGATACAATGAGCACTATCTGGAGATGGGCACACTTATAACCTTGATTCAAGCATAACAAAAGTGATCCATGTAACCAAAAACATTTATACCCTTGCAATATTAAAAAAAGAAAGAAACCATGAATTTAAAAGTTTTATGCAATAGAGAAATCTGGAAAATATCAAATGGCTTCTGCTCCTTTTTTAAAAAATTTATCTGAAATAGTGTTCATAACATTCAGATATTGCTCACTGGTTTCAGCCCTCATTTTCAAAACAAAAACAATGGTAAAAAGATAGGAATATTTATACCTCAGCCAATAGTATTGTCTGTGAAAGGAAGACAAAAGTGGATTTTATTTTACTCTTTCTGCTTCTTTGTAGTCTTTAAATTTTCTATAATTAACGTACAATAATAAAAAGTTATTAAAATTTTAAAAAGAAAAAAAGTGGTGTTTTCTCCCTACATTCCCTGCATAAGCTATTTGCTACACTGCCAATATAATTGGTAAGAAATATTTCATTACTGGCCATATTTACGATCATTAAAAACGACTCATATTTGCCTGCCTTTAACAATATAATGCTTCAATTTTACATCATAAACAATGTCATAAAAATGTAAATATAAATGTATAAGAAAACAAATTTAAAGATGATTTTATTTAAATGTAAGTAAACAATAATAATTAAATGTCAAATAATTTGAAAAGTAAAATATAATCAAAATTGGAAAAGAATATGAAGAAAATCTTTACTACACTATTTATTAAATATTTTTTCTTAAATTCTGTAGTAGAGAGTACTCAAGAATTTTACCAATACGGAATACATAAGAGGTTCACCGGTTACACCAGGATTTCAAGGAACCAGGAAAGAATTCTTGGAGAAGTTATATATAAGCTGCAACCTGAAAGATAAATAAGAATTAATCTGTTGAAGTAGGAGCAAAATCAGATAGGAAGAATATTCCTAACAAAAGGGAGATTTATTGGCCAGGTTATAGTCTATGTTGCTAAAACAAAGAAGCCCCACCAATCTCTTAAAGGATTAATGTTTATTTCTCTCTCTAATGTAAGAGTTTGGGGGCAGGATATGGCCCAGAGAAGACAAGCCGCTTTCATACATGAGATCATTCATGGCTTGATCCTTTCCACCTTTTTCTTCACTGTTTTCTGAGTGTTTTCCTCACTGCTGTGTCCAAGTTGGTGCAGGTTCATACCACGTTTCCCTCCCAGAGTATGGGAGAAAAGAGAGAAAATGTTCAGGAAAACTGACTCTTGGTGACTTTGTAGATAAATTAAAAGCTGTGTACGATACTCTGTTCACATTTCATGTCTTATTTATCTAAGATGAATTATATGGAAGTACTTTGGAGGCATGGAGCAAAGAAAAAAGAGCCTTGAATGATTTCTCAAGGGAGTCTATAAATGGCTCATATCTGTATTTTTTTCCTTGACCATTTTCCCCTCAGAGAAGGTTAAAAAGGTAGGAATCCACTGAAGCTGCGTTTTCCCTTCTTTAATGTTCTCCTTTTCTTTTAATCATAGTCTCCGATAAATAAACGTGTAGTGTGAATATCTGTGTTTAAACAGCGTACGTGTTATTTTTATCCAATATTTTGTAATTTAATTTTTATTTTAAGACTTAGAGTGAAAAATAAGTTTACTCAAATTTAGGTCCCGGAAGCAATTTAGTGAAAAATGAAACAAAACACCATTTGTGTACACACATGTTCAGTACTGCTTAGATATGCCAATATAGTTGTCAAATTTCAGCATATGCATTATAAATCATATGAGGAAGGTGATTTTGTTGATATTTAAAGTATAGAGATGAGCATTTAGTAGAAGAGTGCTTGTCAAGAGGTATTCAATTGTAAGTAATTATGAACACAGACTCATGTACTTCATAGAAATATCAATCCTTTAATTCATTATCTATTTGCTAAGGAACTTCAAGTTCATCCTTCTGAGTTTAACCCTTTGGGGCAATCTGGCACTTGGATACATGAAAGAATGTCTGGCTCATTTACTTATGCGAAGCGCAGCCTCCCTCCTCTGCAGCCCACGCACTGCGCGCATCCATCACAATTTCTCTTTTCCGTTAGAGCCTTTGCTCAAAGTTTATGATCATTTTTCATTGTATTTGTTCCGTTCCTCTAATAAGCTCCTTGGAGGTCATAATGTTGCTCTATTAATTTCTGTCTTCCACAGACACAAATTAGACAATCAAAGTTTCTAGGCATTGTGTCGTGTGCCTTATTTTTCTTAATTTTACCTATCCAAAGTGCCCTTGTCTTTATGTAATTCAAGCTACTAAAAACAAATTTGTCTTGAATTGCCTGGTGTCAGTAACCAGAACTAAAATTATATGGTACAGATTGAGCTAAGTGGCCACTTTGCTATTTGTCCATCCTAACGGTCCTAGTAGTTACGCAATGCCCCACTCCTGCCGGGCTATTTTGCCTCTGGATCTGTCAATCCCAGAAGAAGACAGGTGATTCAGGGAAGTGCATTAACAAATCTAGTGAAATGCTAGAGCTAATGCCCTTGTTGACTTGTGTTCTCTAAGTATTTAGTTTACTTGTAGAACTAAGAGCATTTAATGGCTCCAAAATTGAAAAATCTGATATCAGAAGATAAATACTCATGACAAATGAATTGTTTAATTTTAATTCTGCAAGTATTCATTGGCTATGTGTCACCACAAATCTATGTATTAAATTTTCTCTTCCATAACACTAAAAGAGAACAACAGCAATATAACTAGTCTGACATATGTCATTTATCCTGAATGCAAAACTTAACTGACAATTGTTTGCCATCAGAGAAGGTTTATAAATTTTGATTTTTTTCATTTATAGTGTTACAAATTATCCATACTTTAGACTAGATCATCTTTTCAAAGTATGCACTTACTGAATTACAGCAAAAATGTGAAAATAATAAAAGGTTAATAATGAAAAGAAGCAATTATTCCCCTAGACAGGCTTTTCTCTTATGACATTTAGATTTTGTTTTCTAATATACTGAAATTTAAATTTCAAAACGCTATTTCAACTGCTAATAAACAAGCTTTAAAGTATGCTTATTTAGAACAAAGTTTTTAGACACTTACAAGTTTTAGGAAACCATATGTCACAGAAGACCATCTCTGTCCTTATAATTGTTTTCTAAAAACATTCTTGGGCTCAACAGAAATTTTAAGGCAAACTCAGACGGATTTAAGAGACTGATCAATACCTATGGAGTGTGGCATATAACACTGTAATCAAATGCTGTTAAGTTTGGTTTCCTGCCATATAAAATGCATGTGACCCTGACTTATTCAAGGGAATAATAGAGCACATTTTGGAGAATATGAGATTGTGATTGATGCATCAAAGTACCAGAGCAGAATGAGGAGGCCAGTCCCAGCTCTAATTACTTCACAGAAGCAGCTGTTCACCCATTATAGGTCATGAATGTCATTGGCTCCATCGCTGTCCTCACCCAACAGATGTGGATGTGATGTCTCCAGTCGCTGGAGCACAGCTGTTTCATGGGCCCTGCATTCATAATGGAGCCGTAGCTGCCTGCTGCTGTGGCGCTGCAGTCTGTCAGGCTGCCCTCCAGCACTCTCACGGGAGGAGGTTATATTCATCTTATGGCAAATATGCATACGTCTCTCTCCCAGGAGTCCTGCCACTGAAGAACATCTTTCAGGAGTCGTTTCCCCCTGTGCTCAGGTTGACTTGTGGGCAGAATGAACGACACCTGGGAGGTCAGTTCCTAAACGATCTTACTTTTTGCAGCCAGGAACTCTTTGTTCCCGGAGATTATAAATGATGAATCATAGACCAAAATAACCTCTTCAAAACAATACAATTATTAGAAAAAAACTGAAAGCATTTTTGTTATGGTATTGAACAGGAGTGATCTTTCCTAGGAAATGTGCATAACCATAAAGGGAAAAGAAGACAGATACAGCTACTAAGAGTGATAAATGCTTCTAAGGTGAGAGTCACCATAAATAAAGTTGAAAACAGAAACAAGAGAAATAGAGAAAATGTTTGCAAGGCATGTACTAGATGAAGAATTTAGTTTTCCTTAAATGCAAAGACTATTAGTTAAGAATGAAACGAATGATCGGATTGCTGTGTGGACAAATGGCATGTAATAGGTTGTACTAATGGCCACGGAATTTTACAAGCCCTTTCATAATAGGTAAAGACTATTTCTTTAACTTTTGCATTTTGTCTGGTTTTGTGACTTGCTCTAACCAATAGAATATGTACCGTTAGGGTCACAGAGGCCTCAAGAGTCCTTGGAGTGGCTCTTATACTGTTTTGTTAGCTTTTCCACTTTTGGGACAGAGACAATTTATAAAGAATCCCAGGCTGGTGTGCTGGCGATGGAAGGTATGGGACTGAGCGGTCACTACCACCCCAGCTGATGTCATGCCAACCTTCGGACATGTGCCGCGAGGGTAGAGTAGACCATCCAATCACTGGCAAGCCTCCAGAGGACCACAGACTCAGAAAAATGAACAGCCATTGATTTACACAAAAGCTAACTGATACAGGGTAGGACCATGTAATTTACAAAGAAATGTAAATCAACAATAAACCAAGATATTATGCTCAATTTCACTAATGATTAAGGAGATCCAAATATACAAATTTTTAAAAGGAGATATAATTCTTTTTCATAAGATGTGGCACAAAATCATTTAAGATTGGAAAATATCTATAGCCAGAAAATATGTGGAAAACAGCTGCACATAGAATTATCTGTAATAGAAGTCATTGCACACTTTGTTGAATAAAATTTGGTAGTCCCACTCCTATCATTTCCTCCTACAGAAATAATGGCAGCAAATGTACAGAGACCTTTGTAAAGATACTCATTGCACTTTTGTTCCTTTGCCACTCCCACTGCTCCACTTGACCAGCCTTAAAAAAAAAAAAAAAAAATACTCATTGCAACACGGTGGTGACATAAAAAGAACCAACTCATTTCAAAGAACTGGATTTAATTGTAACTGAAAGAACACCAAAGTGAGGAAAGCTTAAACAACATAGTGTTTTTCCCTATCACATACAACAACTCCAGAGATAAGTGATCCAGGGCTCATGGTCTAGGCAGCACCATGATGGTTAAATGATTGTGCTCCTATGGCCTTATTATCACACTGTCTTCAATGTGAGATGTACACTTCATTGTTCAAAGAATCCAGCACATTCATACAATGGAAAGTTATTTTCCATAAATAATAGTATTAAACAATGAATAAAGTTGATCCACCCACATGGACTGCCCTGAAAATATGTTCAAGAGATATTTTCTGGTAAAAGAGGAAATTGGCATAATAATGTGTACATGTACACATATAGATATGGATAGATATCGATCTATCTTTAGAAACTTGATAAAATTTTAGTAACATCAAGAGCAAAATATTTTTAAAATTATTTTAATATTAATTTTTTATTTTGAAAAGATACACATATCATAAAATTTACCATTTTAACCATTTTACAGTGTGCAATTCAGTGACACTTAGTACAATCACAATCTTGAGTGACCATCACCATCATCTACTTCCAAAGTATTTTCATCATCCCAAAAATAAACTCCATAATCATTAAGTCACACCCCATGGAATCCACTATTCTGTTTTATTTTTCCTTCTGGAAATTTGCCTACATAAGATATTTCATATAAATGGAATCATAAATAAGTTGCTTTTTATGTATGGCTTCTTTCACTTAGCATAATAAAGCTTTCAAAGTTTATCCATGTTGTAGTGTATATCAGAAGGCCATGTTGTAGTGTATATCAGAAGGCCATACCTTTTTTATAACTGAATAATGTTCTGTTGTAAGGATATATCACATTTTATTTAACGAGTTGTCAGTTGATGGACATTCGAGTTGTTTTTGCCTTTGGGCATTGTGAATAGAGGTGCAATGAACATTTTAGTACAATTTTTGCTTGAACATCTGTTTTGAATTCTTTCAGGTATGTAGGTGTGGAATTACTAGGACATATATAAATTCAATGTATAACTTATTGAAGAAACTGTTTTCCATAGTAGTTGCATTACTTTACATTCCATCCTGCAATGTATGAGGCTTCCAATTTCTGCAATCCTTGCCAACACTTGTTATTAAAAACAACAAAAAATGAAAACTAATTATAGCCACCTAGTGTGTGTGAAGTGGTATCTCACTGTGGTTTTAATTTGCATTCCCCTAATTATTAATGACATTTAGCATCTTTTCATGTGGTTTTTAGCCATTTGTATTTCTTCTTTGGAGATAAATCTTTTCAAGTCCTTTGCCCATTTTTTTTTCAATTTTTGATTTTTTTCATCTTTTTGTTGTTGATCTGTAGGAGTTTTTTTTTTTTTTAAATACATTCTGGATACTATACCCTTATATACAATTTACAAACATTTTCCCTATTCTGTGGGTCATTTTTCACTGTCTTGATAGTGTCCTTTTATGCACACAAGTTTTTAATTTTGATGAAGTCCAATTCATCTATTTTTTCAATTGTTGCTTGTGCTTTTGGTATAACATCAAAACCATTGTTAAATCCAATGTAAGATTTATACCACATTTTCCTCTAATAAGAGTTTTATAGTTACAGTTTGTATGTTATGTTTTTGGTATGCTTTGTGTTAACTTTTCTATATAGTGTGAGGTAAGAGTACAACTCCATTCTTTTACATGTGACTATCCAGTTGTCCCAGCACCATTGTTGATCAGACTACTTTTTTCCCATTGAATGGTCTTGACACCCTGTCAAAACCAATTGACCTTAGGTGTATAAGATTATTTCTGCAGACTCAGTTCTATTGCCCTGATCTGTATGCCCATCCTTGTGATACTATCACAATGCTTTTGAGTACTGCAGCTTTGTAGAAAGATGTGAAACTGGCAAGTGTGTTTCCTCCAATGTTGTTCCTCTTGTTCAAGATCATTTTGGCTATCCAGAGTCTCTTGCAATTCCATTGGAATTGTAGGATTGACTTTTCCATTTTCTGCAAAAAGGGATGTTGAGCTTTTGATAGGGATTGCATTGAATATGATATGTAAATGGCTTTAAGAAATATTGTAATCTTAACATTAAATCTTCCAATATATGAACTCAGGATGGCTTTCCATTTGTTTAGCTTTTCCTTATTTATTTCAGTACTATTTTGGATTGTTCAGCATACTAGACTTCCACCACCTTAGATAAACTTATTCCTAAGTATTTTATTATTTTGACCTGATGATACACTGAATTGTTTTCTAATTTTCTTTTTTGCTTTGTTCACAAATAGCAAACTTTTAAATGTAGTTACCAGTGAAATGAAAAGGAAGGTCAGAGTGGTGAAAGCTTTTACCTCTTATTTTATATTAAGAAAAAGGGAATTTTGTTTACTTTGCTTTCTGTGATTTTCCGCATTTTTCTATAAAAACTTACAAAGAAAGAAATTGCACACATACAAACTCTACTGACATAAAAATGTCTCTAGATAACTGTCAAGAATTTCTACATCTTTGTGCCATTGTTAATCCTGGGGACTAATTTTCAAACCCAGTTTGTTTTGATTCTTCTTTTTTCTTTTCAGTAACCCCAGAGCCCCAGGCAGCACTCCTTTTCCTTAGCGGTTACAACCTCGGACTCTGCACACTGGGGCCTGTCTCCTCTCCTACGCTGCTCCACAAAATTAGCCTTTGGTTATAATGCCTCATAGAGGCAGTCAAAATTTCTTAAAGTTCTTACTCCACAGGAAAGAACCTTTTTTCAGATCTTTCTAACTCACAGGTTGGTGGTGGGAAAGTCAGAGGCAGGACTTGATCATCAGGAAGAACAACCTTGAAACAGCTCAAAGGATCCTTTTAAGGAGGGATCAGTTAATGAAAAGCTTCTGACCTCATATTGTTCCTTATAATGGAATGGAATATAGTCAGGAAATGGACATAAACTACATTCTATGCTGTCGCTTTTCCTCCTGTCCCCTTTTCACAATTAGTTTTTCCTTCTTTCTCTGGTGATAAAGTATGATTTTCAGGAATAACTTTAAGAAGTCTTTAATCACCTAAGGGAAGCCAAATCCTATCTTAGGCATGTTCTATTCAAGAAGAAATTCTCTTTGAACCTGATTGCATTTTCCCTTTCGTTATCCTTCCCTCTTTTCAAAAAGTTGCATTTTCCTTTTGAAATTCCTTTACCCCCAAGCTGGAGATTTACAAAAAAATTAAATATATGTATGTATGTGTGTGTTTGTGTATATGTGTGTGTGTGTGTGTATCATTTTAAAAGCTTGTATTTTTCTCTTTTCCATTTAAAAACTCCTTTGAAATTGACCTTGCTCTCCACTATGTGCAGGGAAAATAGCTGGCAGTAACTGAACGAGATTTGTGCCTGGGTGGAGAGTCTGAGGCAGGGGTAGGTGACAGGGGTCATTCCAGCAGTGAGCTGAGAAACAAAGAACTTTTCCGGCCACCCAGGACAGTGATTATTCCCCCAGGAAAAGAATTTTTTTGTTAACTATTTGCTCAAATCACTAGGTTTTTAATTGGAGTGGTTCAGTGGTATATGTGTGTATGCATGTATAGAAAGTGTGAAATACAGTATATTTGGTTTTCAAAAATAAAAACAGTTATTACTAGTCACCATAAAATTTGTAAGTATATTCTGTATAAAGCCCTATATTTTTTTCTTTTTTTCCTTTTACCACTTCTGTTCAACATAGTAAAAGAACTGTATTTTTAATGAATTTTTTCAAAGGAAGGATTTATTATGAACTCTAATATCTGCCCACCTCTCTGGGAATGGTCTGCCTTGGACCATGTATTCACATCCTTTCTATATTGTGTCCCGGAAATTTCTATCTAGTTTCATTTCGATTCAGCGATTTGTAAATTATTCTTGTTTTGTGAGCCTGAGGTTGATTTTAAAATGGGATTTTTGAAGTACTGAAAAATACTGGCCTGAGATAGAAAGTTCAAAGGAATTTTTTGTTCAGTTATGAATACCAAGCACAAAACAGTCAAAGTGTTATTTTCGATGTTTGTGGCTTGGTAAGTAACACACAGAAAGAAACCTTAACTCCTGGCATGCAGGAGAACCTCATGACACCACGAGCTCCACCTCTGGCCCTTTCGGTGACATTTGGCTTGTTTAGCCAAGTGGAGAAACATCAGTGGTTTCTTTCTGATCGATTCGCTGGATGCCGACTCACTGGATGCTGTCAAATAACGCTGCTGTAGTCAGAAATAGAAAACGGTACAACAGAGAATTCAAAACTGACTCTGAGCTTCAAACAAGTATATTTATTTTTTTGAAAATCTAATCAAAGAAGTATCATGTAAGATGTATTAGCTGTGTACATTCTCAGTTTCAGCTGGCTTACTCCCTTCAGCCAGTAGGCCTTGCCAACTCACGCCTCTGCTGCTGGCTTCGGTGACAGGTCCAGGCAGAGCGAGGTGATCAACCAGGGATGAAGGAAGCACTCTACAGAGAGACATATCGCCAGAAACATAAATCCTTCCTAGTTAGAGGATTGCCAGTGAAGCAAAATCCTTGTGTTCTGCGTTAGGGATACTGCATTGGGGAATTTTGGAAAGAGAGGGAAAAACAACTGTTGGAACAGCTGTTTGTCATGAGACAGAGAAAGAGAGAGAGATGCATGAACAATCTTCATCTACAACCTTGGCCATTTTATGTGTATCTCAACAAAATGGTGTCTTTGGATGAATTTGAGAGAGCATGATGCTAAGAAATCACTGCAAATAATGAAATTAGAATAAAAAGACCAACAAGTAAAAATCACTTAAATTATAAGAAATCCAGCACACCTAAGTACCTCTAAAGGAAATGAAGATTTTTCTAGTTTTTCTATGTTTGTCTAATTGGTCTGTTCTCCTTGAAGCTATGTTAATTTTACTTTATGTATTTTGATGCTCCTTGGTCCATACGCTTTTAGGATTGTTATGTTTTCTGGAGAATTAACCCTTTTATCACTGTATAATACTCCTCATTATTCCTTGTAATTTTCTTTGCTTTGAAGTCTTTGTCCCAAATTAACATATCTATTCCAGCTTTCTTTTCATTAATGTTACAATAGTTTCTCTTTCTCCATCCTTTATTTTTGACTTGTCTGAATCACTATATTTAAAATAGGTTTTCATAGGCAATAAAAAGTTGGGTCTTTTTTTAAATTAACTCTTGACATTCTCTGTCACTTAATTGGTATATTCAGATCATTCACACTTAAAGTTATTATTGATGTAGTGGGATTAATATCTACTATGTTTGTATCTGTTTTGTATTAATTGTACTTGTTCTTTGTTTCTTTTTCCCCTATTTTTTCTGACTTCTTTGTTTTAATTGGGTATGTTTTATAATTCTATTTTATCTCTTTAGTAATTACAGTTCTCTTTTCTTTTAATTAACGTACTCACTGCATTAGAGTTTACATTACACATTTTTAAGTAAGACAAGTCCACCTTCAACACACACTATAGACTTCATGTGTGAGGTGAATACCTTTTAACAGAATACATGGTATTTCCAATTTCTTCCTCTTTTTCCTTATAATATTGCTGTTATTCATTTCTCTTACTCATATGCTATAGTCACTCAATAAATTGCTACTACGATTACTTTTAAAATGCTGGTTAGTATTTTAAAGCAGTTATTTTTAGACCCATTAAGAATATGAAAAAGACAAGATTTACTTATTCCTTTCTTCATGTAGATTTGAATTTCTGACTTATATCCTTCTTCTTTCTGGAAAGCTCCTTTTAGCATTTTTGCAAGGCAAGTCTGATGGCAAAACAAAACAAAACAAACAAAAAAAACTCTCAGATTTTCTTTGTCTGAGAAAGCCTTTATTTCTCCTTCCCATGTGAGGAATAGTTTTACTGGGTAATAAGTTCCAGATTTATGAGGTTGTTTTTTTTTTCCTCTCTTCACTCCGCTATCTGGTGATTTCTGATAAGTACACTGTGATGCACATCATTGTTTCTGTTAAATAAGGTGTTTTCTTATTCTGGCTACTTTTAATAGTTTCTCTTTTCTTTGATTTTTTTTTTTTTTAGTGTGAATATAATATTACTGGGTGCAGATTTATGAATATTTATCTAGTTGATGTTCTCTGAGCTTCCTGGATTTATGGTTTGGTGTTTGTCACTAATTATGCAAAGTTCTTGGACATTATTATTTCAAATATTTCTTCTGCCAGTGTCCTCTCTTTATCCTCCTATTTTTCCAGTTATGTGCATGTAATACCTTTGAAGTTGTCCCAAATTTCATAGATGTTCTGTTCTGAATTTTTTAAATTATTTTTTTCATTTTGCATTTCAATTTGGGAAGTTTATTGACCTACCTTCTAAATCTGCCTAGTCTTTCCTTGGCTGTGTCTAGTCTATTAATGAGCTCATGCAAATCATTTCTCATTTTGGTTACAGTGTTTCTCATTTCTAGCATTTTCTTTTGATTCTTTCTTAGAGCTTCCACTTCTCTGCCTTCATTATTCATCTGTTCCTGCATGTTGTCTGACGTTTTCCATATGAACACATTAACTTACATGTTAATTATAATTTTATAATATAATTATAATTAATATTTAACATGTTAATTATAGTTTTTAAAAATTTCTGTGTAATCAGTCCAAAACCTATATCATACCTGAGTCTAGTTCTGATGTTTGTGTTTTCTCTTCTGACTTTTCTTGTCTTTTAGCATGCCTTGTAATTTTTGTTTAAAGCAGACATGAATTCTTTGGTGAAAGGAAGTGAGGCGAATAGGACTTCAGTGTGAGGATTTATGTAAGTCTGGGCAGGAGTTGGGCTGTATTTAAATGTTTGTGGTAGCCGTAGGTGCCAGAGGTTCTCATAAAGGTTCCAGCTCACAGTGGCCATTCCGGCAGGCTGAGACACAGGGCAAACTAGGAACACATGCTTCGAGGCAGGGGAAATGGAAATAGGAATTCATACTGAGGAGGATAGACAAACACTCTTACTCGACAAGCTACAGGAGGAGTTATGAATATTTATGGTAAGAGAAAACAGGCACATGTGTGGTTGTGCATTGCACCTCCCATCCTGTCATGGCTGAGAACTCAGTTTTAAGTTTTTTCTGAGGTCCCCTTAGCCAAGAAGTGTTCGTTCAGTCAGTGGAGGGCTTGGGGTTTTATTTTTAGTTCACAGTTTCACCTTCCTTGTTGTCTTGGGATTTCTCTGTAGGTCCTTCCTAAATAGAGTCTGTATCAGGCATCACATGGCTTTTTCAGCCGTAATTCCTTGTTATTTACATTGGAGAGCTCTTGTGTGGTGTCAAAGTATGACGGAATCATTCTGTAATTTTACTATTAAATCTCAGTCTTTTAGGGGCACGAGTACCTGTACTGTGACATTCTCATGTGAGACAGGAAAGCCAGGGGGGTCTGAATCAGAGAAACTGCCTCCCCTGGATGGGATACAGCTCTGGTGCAAATTCTGTCCTGGAAATGAGGCCTTTGCTGCAGAGAATGCTCTAGACACACAGCACAAGGTTTATTCTTCCCTCCTCCTGCCAGAGCCACAAGAGGATAGTTCTTGGATCTTCATCATGAAAACCTAGTGGTTTTCCAGAAGGCAAAATGTACAAAATGTGGGGCATCATTAAGACTACAGCCCCCAAGAGTCTCTCATTCTCAAGCTAGTTCACACTCAGCCTCCAGCAATTCATCGAAGTTACCATTGAAGTGATCCCACCAGTCTGTGGCTCTAGTGGCTTCTCCAGATAAGAAGGTCTTGCTTGTGAGCCCCAAGATTTGCCTGTTTCACCGGATTTCAGAGTGGTAGCTTAGTTTTGAAGCTCAGTACTCTGTGGTCCAAAGAGCTCACTGATTACCAATTTTGTGCTGCATTTTGCCGTTCATAGACTGGGAATAATGACTTCCAAGGTCTGTCCATGTCAGAGCTGAAACTGGAAGCCCTGCACACAGTATATGTCATGGCTGCTGCATGCAATGAACATCCAAGTAGCAGATTAAAGCAATGAACAATAGATAAGTACTACTAGTCTATTGGCTTTGTGTTATTTTCTTTAACCTAATTTTCTTTTATACTGACTTTCTCAAATTAAAAAAGATGTGATAATGATTTTGTAGGTAGTTTATATTATAAATAAAATAATTGTGTACTGCTCTAAAGAAACTATAGATGTTCCAGCAGGTGAGGCAGGAAAAGAAACAAGGCCAGACTCATCAGGCACAGGTTTTAAAGGAGGCAGGGAGGAGAACTAAACTAAAATAATAATATGAGTGGAATTTAGTAAAATGAATGAACTTTTTGGCAGGTAAACAGAGCAAGAAAGTAAAAAAGCTATAATGTGGGAATTACATGGCATTTTTATGAGATGGAAGATGGTTGTCCTGACTGATGTGTTGCATGTAAATGCGTAGATTTAGATCTAAGATCAAGGGAAAATTTGTCTTGAGCTAATTAAAAGCATGATGTCATTTTGATTTGTTTTTTGATTGGAGAATTATCAATTTAAACATTATGCTGGGAACAAAAAGAGGAGGTAAGTCCCGACAAGCATTTAAAAAATAACTGAAAGTCAATTTCGCCAGTTCAACGTTTATTGAAAAAAGGGATACTTTGAAAAAATAATATGGACCAATGTGATTACCTAGTAAGAATACAATGAAAGATCACATAAGAGGAAAACTTGAGTGGAAAAATTTAAATTAGTCGATTGCTTTAATCATAGAAAAGTGTATTAAAAATTCACAAATATTATGAGGGCAGTGGGCAAAATATGATGGTTTAGAAGTAAAGCTTTATTGATGAAAACATTTAGCAAAGAAATATAAATATAAGACTCTTGTCCCATAAACTATTATATTGTATATGATAAGAATATAAACCAAAATATTTACCATAATAATCAAGAATGTGGTAGAAATACATATATGTATATGAGTATGTGTGTACATGTGTGAGTATATATATTTACATATATGTGGCATATGGTCAACTGTTAATATCCACAATAGCAAAGGCCAATTAATGTAAGTATTAAATTTCTGTTGTTCTTGTGATGCTTTTAAGAGTAGTTATTTAAAGTCCAAATCATGATGCAGGTATTGATGAATGAAGTTAGAATAAGGTCTGATCTGTTTGTGATTAGGTTTCCCATTTGGAAATCAAAGTCCATCACAGAATTTCTTATTTGTTGTCTTTCCTGGAGGCACAGCCTGGACATGTAGGTCTTGGGGACATTTTTTTGGTTCCCGGAAATCCCATCTCATCTTTTGTGAGTTGGCCTAGTTAGTTTTACCCTCACATTCTTCTTCGGCAAGTGCATATCACTAGAAGAATCAACCTTTTAATGCCTAATGTTTTTCAGAATCAATGGAAGAGTTATAAAGCACACTGCAGTATTACCCAAAACAATCCACGCAGACCCTCCTGTATTACAGTCAAAGAGGTGAAAACAATCAGCTCATAATCCTGTGACAAAATTCTTTGTATTTTCTCCTTAAATTACAACTCTTCTGAAACAATTAAGATACATCCAATAAAGGGCTTATAATTAGTATCTATATAGAACTCAGGAAAATCAACAAGAAAAAAATCAAACAACCCTATCAAAAAGTGGGCAAGGACATGAACAGAAGGGCATGAATAGAAACTTTTCAAAAGAAGATAGACTAATGGCCAAAAAACATATGAAAAAATGCTCAACATCTCTAATCATCAGGGAAATGCAAATCAAAACCACAATGAGATATTTTATCTCACTTATCTCCAGTGAGAATGGCCTTTACCAAAAAGTCCCCAAACAATAAATGTTGACGTGGATGTGGAGAGATAGGAACACTCAAGACTGCTGGTGGGACTGCAAACTGGAGCAACCTCTGTGGAAAGCAATATGGAGATAACCTCAAAGAGATACAAGCAGAATTACCATTTGATCTAGCAATCCCATTACTGGGCATCTACCCAAAAGAACAAAAGACATTCTGTAAAAAAGACATCTGCACTTGAATGTTTATAGCTGCACAATTCACAATTGCAAAGATGTGGAAACAACCCAAGTGCCCATCAATACATGAGTAGATTAATAAAATGTGGTATATGTATACCATGGAGTTCCACTCAGCCACAAAAAACAGTGGTGATCTAGCACCTCTTGTATTACCCTGGATAGAGCTGGAACCCATTCTATTAAGTCAAGTATCCCAAGAATGGAAAAACAAGCACCACACATACTCATTATCAAATTGGTATTAACTGACCAACACTTATGTGCACGTATAGTAATAACATTCATCAGGTGTTGGGCAGATGCGGGGAGGAAGGGGTGGGTACATTCACACCTAATGGGTGCCGTGGGCACTGTCTGGAGGATGGACACACTTGAAGCTCTGACTTGGGTGGAACAAAGGCAACATAGGTAACCTAAACATGTGTACCCCCGCAATATGCTGAAATAAAAAAATTAAAAGAAAAGAAAAGAAAACATTACTCTTACAAAAAAATAAAATACATTCTATGTTGAGATTCTTTTAAGCATTTTTAAAGTGAAATATTAGCTCTTAAATCCTTTCATTCAACTTCTTTTTTAGCATACAATGGTCTAGGCATTTGTTAAATTATAAGCAATGGGTAAGAAAAATACAGTAAAAGAAATAAATTTATTTATAAAATTTAAAGTTTGTTTTATGATTTCTGAGTTCCCCATTAAAATATAGTATGACATTCAATAGAGTCACAGAAATTTTTTAAACACACTTATAATCCTGGTCATTAATAGCCTTAAAGCAAATAATTTGACTTCAAACAAATTACTAACCCTGATTACAAAGGGAAAGTCAAATACAGTTTGCTAATATGTTTCACTACTGTGAACATTATTTATTATTCACTCCTGTTTAGATGCAATCGAGTCTACATTTTATAGGGTAATGGGTAGTGAGAGAGATCGGACATATTTAATTTCAAAGGTTGATAATTCAAAGAATATTCATGTTTGAATTTGGAATGTCAGATGCCCAATAAATGTCTATTCATGATGAGGAACAATGACAACATAAAAATCACAGACTAATCCCTTGGATTTTTTAATCATTTCTACTCCATTTACAATGTTAGCAACTAATTGGAACCACTCTTGGTGCCCTTTTGTATTATGCACACGTTATCCACCCAATATTAGTTTTCCAGTGGCGGATGACTGACCTAGCTCTTCCACATTTTGGGGTTGTGCATTTTTAGAAAGCAAAGATGGAAACTTCAACATAGGTCCACATTTATAATATTCTAAAGAAATAGAATCTGCTTAGAAAAGTGAATGTTTAGTAACTAAAAAAACTTGGCTTGAGAAGACCAAATCATTTAAAGTTTTTAATGTAGCTATTCTTCATTAATATTGATGATTTCAACTAAATTGTATTGCTTGAATTGTGGGTAGTTTTCCTCAACGCCGCAGTGTATGACATTAGTTCATAGGGGAACACACTAGTGCATGATTATTCTTAGCAACGCCGACAATGATGTCAGCAGTGGGACCTGGGCATTCCTGTTTGGAGAACTTGAGGGAATACTGTTGGCTGCATGCACTCGCCCATTCCCTGATGTCTCACAGGCTGTAATGCATAAAGAGTTTGTGCTCCACATCGCTTCATTTTCTCCCCGAAGTTTCCAGGTGACAAAGTTGCTTTTGCCCCCATGATGTTGAACTTGGCTTTGCCCAGTGATCTGTTAGGACGACAGAAGGGGTCACTCTGCTGCTCTTCTCTCCTTGCCAGGGTGGACCTGAGCCCCATCCACTTATCCTCAGGTCAACTGTCATCTTTGATGTCCATCATTGTTCTAGTTAAAATATTTTATATTTAAAGCCTTTTAGAAAATAAGTTATTTCTCTGACATTAATCATTTTAGGCTAAGAAGATCTCTCAGCTTTCACCAGAGTTTTGATCGTTTAATCTTACCTCAAAAAAAAAATTATTTCATTTCCCTTGATCATCTTAGCTGTCCGTCTTTGGCTTGCTAGAAATATGTGTAAAGCTTATTTCAACTTCAGACATATTATATTTCATACACAAAATAACAGTTTCCCTCTTGCTTGTAATCATGCCCTTATTGATGTCCCTGGATGTTTCACTTTGATTGGTTGCACAATGAGCTAATATATTAAGTCTTTGGGGAAAAAAATTATATCGCTTATCATATTAAATTACTGTATAAAGTTAGCAGCCTTTTCATGTTTATATTCGCTGTTCCAGATACAAAGTAGGATCTTCCTGAAAACTTTTTAATTAGCTATATGCAATGGCTTATTTCTCAGCTACACATATAATTTAAATATAAGACTCTTCTTCTTATCTTGAATGTATATACAACTAAGAAGTATATGGTTCTAGGAATAATGGCCTACATATATAATTATTTTTGTTTATCCATAATTTTATATCTCATATTCTTTAAGCTTCATAAAACACGATAAGGTAAGAGAGTGGAAATGTGAGTTTTACATTTACCCCCTAAGCGATTCTGCCTTTATCCACTTTGGTGTCTTCTTTTTAGTTCCCTGATGATGAAACTTAGTACTTTCTACAGGAGACGTATTGCACAAGCTTAGCATTTCAGTTTATGACTACTAAGGATTTGAGGTTAGGAGCAATTATCATTGCAGAGTTCACAAAGTTTTTGTTAAAAAATCTATTATTTATATTCTTTTTTGCAGGATTGATGTAGTGCTGCCAATCTCAGATATTTTAACTCCCTTTTTTTTCCATTCAGAGACAAAATTCAACAAAGAAAACAAAACCAGCCCTCCTGATTCTAGTTTCTTTCCTATTGAATTCATGAATACAACATAAAATCAACTGCTTCCCTGCACTATGCAGAGTAATACTGCCTGGGTCCACATATTCTACCCTCAAACTTTTAAACTCCCAGGTGTCATGTATTCAGTATATAATAGTTCTCTTTCTTAAAAGATAACAGCATTTTATATAACAAGGAAAATAGCCAAAGCCATATGTCATATCACTTTATAAAAGCAGACACGAGTTAATTTATTTCATGTAGGTTTGTGCAGAAACCTACTTCCAGAGTTGGAAGCAACAAGTAAGAACGTCCGCTGCAGTGACCATGTGTGGGGTTATGCTTGCGTAACATATCCGAGGGATGTTAGGTAAGTGCATCCTTCACGCTCCCTTTAGCCACGGTGGTCCCGTTGATTCTTTTGTGTTTGCAATTTAGTATAAAGCTGCATCAATGGACTGTTTTAATTGTATGCACTGTAGAACTGGGTACAAATCCTATTGCATTAAACCTTTCAATACCGTCTTCCAGAATTTAGAAATCTTCATAATGCAAACTTCCATGTACCTAATAAACTGAATGCCCCCGATTCTATAAATAAGCAGATTTGCCCTTATTTTGTTCCTAATATAGATGGAGAACAGCTGAGAGCTGTTTCCTCTATGCTAGTACTTTGTACCTTGAGTTAGATAATAGAGCAACATTCAATATTTCAATATTTCTTAGGCTCTCTGAGGTGATCCTAATTATTTTAGCTTATTTTTGTGTTTTACAAAAGTCATACGATCATATCTAGTTTTCCTAATCCATAAATCATTTTATTCTTCTGTTTTATATCATTTCTTCCAATGCTATTTTCAAAAGGTGTAACGAGGTGGCCAATAAATGTGTATTAGAATAATGGGCAAAATTGGAAAGGACAGGTTAAAGGGTGGATGAATCTAGGGCACCAAACCCCATGCCTCACTGAATAATCTCTCTGCATCAAGTTCTTCCTTACCCTGGCGTCCAATTATTTTTTTTTCAAATATTTTAGAGGGATACATGCCACAAAACATTAAAAGTGGGAAGATAAATAAAGGGCTACATTCATTAAAATGCATTACAATCTTAGGCTCATTTAGTTACAGTAAATAAAGTGAAATTATTGTATAACACGCATATACTCTAGGTTTTCCACTTATATTTTTTTAACAAACAAAAGTATAATTTCATAACTTTTACAGCTGGACCTAGTAGAAGAATTTATATTGCTT
Source organism: Indri indri (assembly GCA_004363605.1). Classification (NCBI taxonomy): domain Eukaryota; kingdom Metazoa; phylum Chordata; class Mammalia; order Primates; family Indriidae; genus Indri; species Indri indri. The sequence goes on from RJWJ010011293.1 coordinate 19,654, forward strand.
TTGAGTTGTCATATTAATTAGACTGTATGCCACTTGACTGGGCACAAGAAACATGTATACCTGTTGTATTGTTTACAATACCTTGCATAGTTTGGCATGTGAATTAAATAATAATTTTAAAATGAATGTGAATAAACATAAGTACATTCACTGTGATTAAATATCTTTATTTATCCATACCTGTTGACCTCTATAAACATTAATATATACATTTATGTTTATATATAAATGCACATAAATTAATGCCTATAAATAAATTAACATTAATATATAAACTGCATATATAAACACGTATGTGTGTATATATGTGTATAATACATGTGTGTTTCTGTGCACGTGTGTGTGTATAGACACATACAATCTTATGCCTTAAAAGTTAAATAAATTCATTTGATGAAATTTCAGTAGAGTTAATTGTTTTATAAATGATAATTATTAAGTCTAAAGGAAAACATTTTGTCCTGTGACCAAATAATATGTTTTGCACAAGCAGCTAAGAAAGAACAAGAGCATTATGTGTAAGAATGACTGTCAAATTCTATTATCTCTCAAAAATTGAGAGTTTAAAGTGCTTTTGTTCACGAGGTATATATATGTATATCAGTAGTTCTTATAGAAGTTACCAATGAGAAATTTAATAAACAGGTATGAGCTAAAATGAGCTAAAATGTTAGCTCATTTAAAATAGCAATATCGAACCTATCCCATAATATGAAAAATTTAAAATATTTATAATATTTTAACTTTATAATTTAACAAAATATTTCATGAATAAAATATATAAATGAAATATCTTTAAAGAACAATAACTGCTCTCAAAAACATTAATATAGTGAGATGAGTGATGGCATTGTTTCACAATTATATAAATCCTCCATATACGCTATTGTATAAATGTATAAATCCCTAATGTATAGCATAGCATATAGCACAAATGTATAAATGCTTAATGTATATAATAAATTCTTAATGTATAGCAGTCTTTAATGTACAGCATATTGGATTCTGCATTCAAACTCATGTTACATTGTTTTGTTTGAAATATATGAGGAAAATTGGCCTCACACAGATATATAGCTTGATGAAAGAGATGTATTTTAATATTTTAAACAGTTATTAATATTACCCTAAAATTCAAAAAATAGTAGTTTCTTTGCAGAAACATGGATTCTGAAACCATATCAATGAACTTTTTGCTCTCTATGACACCAAAAAGCATCATTCTCTTTTGCTGTTTGAATAGATCTCTGACCCATGCATAATTTTTGTACCATCATGCACTTAGAGACTGTTGGTTCACTAACTCAAGCAGATCTTCCGAATTCAGTTATGCATTGCTTAATTAATGAGGATATGTTGTGAGAAATGCATCACTAGGTGATTTTGTCATTGTGTGAACGTCATAGAGTGTACTTAACAAACCTAGATGACATAGCCTGCTCCACACCTAAGCCGTATGGTAGAGCTAACCTGTACAGAATGATACTGTGGGTAACTGTAACACAATGGTAAGTATTTGTGTATCTAAACATATCTAAACACAGAAAAGATATAGTAAAAATACTGTATAAAAGATTTTAAAATGGTACAGCTATGTAGGGCACTTAACATGAATGGCGTTCACAGGACGAGCAGTTGTTCTGGGTGAGTCAGTGGGTGAGAGGTGAGTGAACGCCAAGGCTTGGGTCCTTACCGTACACTGCTGTCCTTACATGAACACCGCACACTCAGGCTACACCTAAATCTATAAAACATTTTCTTTCTTCAATAATATTACAAATGACTCTTAGCTTACTATGAACTTTATATACTTTGCTTTATAAACTTTATTTTTTAAAATTGTTGACTAATTTGTAATAACACTTAGCTTAAAACACTAATACATCGTACAGCTGTACAAAAATAGTTTCTTTCTTATATCCTTATCTATAAGCTTTTTCCTATTTTTAAATTTTTCTATTTTTTTAACTTTTTAAACATTTTTGCTAAAAACCGAGACACACACACACACACATTAGCCTAGGCCTACACAGAGTCAGGATTACCAATGTCACTGTCTTCTACCTCCACATCTTGTCCCACTAGAAGGTCTTCAGGGGCAGTAGCATGCACAGAGCTGTCATCTCCTATGGTAACAGTGCCTTCTTCTGGTGCCTCCTGAAGGGCATGCCTGAGGCTGTTCTACAGTTATATATATACACTCTGAATTAATGATAAAAAGCATAGTACAGTGAATACATAAACCAGTAACATCTTCTTATCAAGTGTTACGTGCTGCACACACTCTCATGTGCTAGACCTTCATGCAACTGGCGGTGGAGCGCACCTGTTTCCACCAGCACCAGCACAGACGCGTTAGTAACGGGCTGCACTACGACGCTGCAGTGGCTAGTAGTTATGATGTCACTAGGCCACAGGAATTTATCAGCACCATTATAATCTTATGGGACCACCATTCTATATGCAGTTCATCATTGATAGAAACGTCACTATGCAGTGTGTGACTGCAATGACACATTTCATAATATTTTTTAAATCCCTTTCATAATATCATGACCAATCTCATTAAAATGTCTTGCATGTCTGAAAGTCGTTTAGCTCATGGTGGCAGACACATTTTTCCAAAATTTTGACTCTCACTGCAATGCCCAATTTGACAAAACAATCAAGCAAAGCTGTCAGTGAGTTCCCTGGAAGGGACAAGCTCACTTTTATCCATTTTTGTGAAAATGTCAGCCAAGTATCCAAATCTAGGTAATCCTAGTTTGCCCGTCGGTTGTTCTTTCCAGGGAAAAATGATGTTCTATGAAAAAAAGCAATTAATTCAGCTCACAACTCAAAGCATCGCCAGACGGCTTTTCCTGGCGACCAGCCGTTGTCCTGCAAGTTGCGGCAGAAGTGCTTACGTGCACTTGTGCGTCGCCTCACTGAGCATTAGCAACGTGTGCACGCAAGAGCTGAGATTTAGTAAAATTAATCATTTTTACTGAGTCGTCAAGGATATTTAAAGTGGAACTGACTTTATTTTTCTTTCTACAAGTGCGCGGCACTGAGGCATGCAATGGTCCCTAGAGCAGCGTGGTGTCCGTGCCTTCAGCCACGGTCGTGAACTGGCAGCTCTGGACACTACGCTCATGTCCCATGGGTGCACATGTTCACTGTGCAGATCACAGCCTATTAGTGTCATAGAAGTAGGTTTTTCATTTAAAGACTCTCTGGAAGTTTCTCGGGGACCCTAGGGGACTATGAATAATACTTTGATAGCCACCCCCTAAAAGGAATGAAGTAAAGAGAACTTTTAAATACAGGAGGAAATGAGCTGGAGAAGAGAGGAGAAATGGTCTGCTTCCAAACAGATCAGAGGGAGAGATTTGTAAACAAGGCTCTGGAAGCCAGCATGGGGTGATGTGGAAGGGAATCCCAGCCCTCCTTGTCTGTATTTTTGGAATTTGACTGCTTCTATGGCAAGTATGCTACCCCACAGGAGAGCAGATAATGTCACTCAGTTAGTAATTGGTAATTATTCCTTCTCAAAGATATTGAAAGTTTAAAAAAATGAAAAATACTCAACATTTTGGAAATGTAGTAATCATTCAACCTGCATATTTTAAGATCTATTTATAGAATTATTATAAATTCCTAGAATTTTTAAGCAAAAAAAGATTTTAGACATCAGATACTGTGTAATTCAACACAGCACACTTTATAAATGGTAAAATTAAAGTTCAATGAAATTCTCACTTGAACATCTTGTAGCTTGTCAAAAGCTGAACCAGGTCTAATACTCACTTCAATTTTTGAATCTCACACCTCTTTCTATGTTTGCTGGGGTGGAAATTGGCGCTTTCCCACCATATCACTTGGTTATGCTTTCACCTGATAGTAATAGAAAACCCAATTACGCTGACCTCATAGAGTTTTATTTTTTGTACATAACAAAGAGTCCGATGGGAGGCAGCTACAGAAGTTGTTACAGGGACTCGATGATACCAGGTTGACATCTCTGCAATCTTAGTGATTTTTCCCCCTTGGTTGCAGGATGACTGCGGCAACAGAGCCATCAGGGAAAACGTGTAGACAGGATGAATGAGGAAACAGGAGGGCGAGTTCCGAAGAGCTCCCAAGAGGGAGCACACTATAAATTCCAGCCCCTGGGCTGGTGTCAGCAAAGAAGGTGGCTGGAATTGGTGTGGCCTTGAGTCCACCTACAGTGCCTCTCTGTCCTGCTTGCAAGCCCTTTTGTTTTGTAGTTGCTGCTGTGTGGCCTCACTGCCTTACGGAAAGCTGACCGCTTTCTGAAATCCATAGTAGAGCTTGGTGGTCTGAGGCTGTTTTGTTCCCTTGTTGGCAATGCCTTCAGTGAGCCCAGCCCATGCCAACCACCACGTGGCAACCCATTTCACAGGGACTGGAATTCACATGGGCATTTTACCCAACTTCAGCCAATACATTTCAGGGACTTTTTCTGGATCTTCTTGAAAGACATTCCCTCTGCTCTGAGCTTACCACAAGAGAGAGTCTCTATTCCTCTGAATGTGTCCAGGCCCATGTGTCATCTCTGACTTGAGCCGGCAGAGATTAAAAGTGCATTTGGAGCAGGGCAGAGCCAGGACAGTTGCATAAGAAACAGGGCCAGAATGCCACAAATCCTTGCCTCTTTACAGTCCTACACCAAGACTTGGTGGTTTCGTGAGTTAATGAATCTCTTTTGTGTTTTAAACCAATTTGGATTTTCTGTTACTTTCAGCTTAACAGCACCTATCTGATACATTGAATGGCACAGCTAGAAACAAAAATGGATATGAATGATTCAAGTTTCTGTTCAAACTAAACATGTTTGCAGAGAATCTACTGCATAAAGCACTGTCTCGGTGGCAGAGGGAGTCATGGCAAGATACCAATGTGAACATTTTATTTTTGTTTGTAGATAATAGTATGAATTATTTATTAAAAAGATTAAAACTACATACTACAAAAATATTGGCTGATGATTTGGGGGTCAATGAAATAAAGGGACAATGAAAATTGTAAGGATTTTTTATAATAGGCAGAATTTGTGTATGGATTTAATGTCTGGGCAGAATTTTGTCATATACAGCTGTATCGAGGAAGGATGCACGTTCTCATAGAGAAAGTGACACAAGCAAAGGCATGAGGACCAAAAGAGGTGGGAGCTTATTTGCGGAGAATCCCCTATTCAGTTTTGCAGAAGTTTACCACACGTAAGAGAGGTAAAGTCAGACTTTATAGCTAAAAAGTAAAGCTCGAATCATGTTGTATAAGGCATTGAATGCTGGCCTGAAGAACACAAAAAAACATTTCATAGATCGCGGGGCAGGCTTGGGAGCTTTTGAATAAGGGAATTGTATTAGCAGCCTTGATTTTAAAACACCACTCTGACAGTCACGTACAGGATAGGCTGGAGAGGCTGAATCAGGAAACCAGCGCGATATATCAGGCGAAGTCAAAGTGAAGAGAGGCAGCCGGTGTGATTCCTGATCCAACGTGCTTCCCACAGTTGCACACGGCCACAAACACAGCGCTCACACTGGGGACCTGGCTCAATGTGCAGACACTGCTGCCACCAAAAGTATATGTTAGGACTTTTTTTTTGAGCCGCAAGTAATAAAATGAACTCCGATTACTGAAAGATGGGTTGAAAGGATGGACATTTGAATATTTCATAGAATTAAACGAATAGTTGCAAAATGAAGCATTGGAAATGGCAGGGACCTGGAGCACTGTGGAACGGGAGCATCATGGATATGCCGCATGGTTCGGCCCCGGGAGGGGGAGGATGCATCAGCTGTCTTTTGTCCTGACTGTTTCCTTCTCAAGATTCAAGTTCTTCCTAGAGGGAGTCTGCCCCATCTCACAGGGTTACAGAGCCCGGGAGAGCATTGGCAGCAGGTAGCTGTGAAACGGGAATTCCTCAAAGGGGTGGTCATCAAAGCAGGGTTGGGGGCAGGGAGAAACGTGGTAGTCAGATGAAAGCAGTAATATATTCCTTTCTTAAGAAAGCAAGCCCTTCGGGAGGGGAGATATATACCTTTTACTCCAGGTGCTACCAAATTTTATCCTAACCTCAGCACAAAGTAATGCACAAGACAACAGATAATATTAAAATATTCTTGATTATAAGGAAGGTACAAAAAACACAAATAAAAGGAATAATTTAACATGACTTTTTCGAGGACAAAGACATAGTTTTACATAAAGAAAATTTAATTCTTTTTTTTTTTACTTCTTTCCTCGTGTTTAAAATAGTATGCTTTAAATATAAACTATGTACTAAAGATAAATCTCCACGTCACTCCCATTTTTCAGAAATAGCTTCACTTAGCAGGAGTTTTAGAATAATGTAGGTCTAGTCATTTTTGGAATAATCAGAGACCAAAGTAGAATCAGGAAAAAAAATATATATATAGATATATAGATATATTTATCACATCTTGGAAAATTTTATAAGTGCATCCATAGAATTTTAAAGATGTAGGGTTAGAAGGCACTTCAGAATTTCAATTTCATTTCAGTAAAAATACATTGTAGCACTGATACTGAATTTACATGTACTGGCAGAGAATATTTAGAAAAAAATTAAACAAGTTCTTGACCTGGGTGTGTTCCTTAGGGAGTTCCATTAAGATCCTGACATGCAAATTTACTTACGCATTTTGGGAATCTATAGCACAAAGAATATTTTTAACTATTGCTGGTGTAATTCGTGACTTTCAATTAAAACAAATAATGATGTTAATCCAGACAGTAGTATTTATTTATGGAATTGTACTCCCCCACTTTTAAAAGATATGTTGAAGTCCTAACCCCTCAGTTCCTCGGGATGTGACCTTATTTGGAGATAGAGTCATTACAAAGGTAATCAAGGCGAAATGAGGCCTTTCGGGTGGACCCTGATCTGTTATGACTGATGTTCTGATAAAAAGGGAAAATTTAGAAGGAGATAGATACACACAGAGAAGACGTGAAGACACACAAGGAGAAACCATGTGAAAACAGGGTTGTGATAATGCATCTACAACCCACGGCAGGCCAGAGGCTGCCGGCAAACCCCCAGATGTGAAGAGGTGAAGGATTCCCCTGCAGGTTTCAGAGGGAACATGACCCGGATCACATGTGGATTTTAAACTTCCAGTCTCCTGACTGTGAAATAATAAATGTGTTGTTTTGAGCCATCCAGTAGGCTGATGCTTCGTTACAGCCCTAGCAAACCAGCACATGATGTATTTGCAAAGCCAGCATTCCTACATGCCGACCCCTCTATGGTAAGAAAGAACAAACCTAATTGACCCAATGTATCCCATCATTGTGTCCTCCCTGTTCTGTTAACTGTTGATTATTTCCTGCTTTGCCAGCCTTGACCACATTTGTTAGTCATCATTTGGTGTACCAAACAGCAAGCCCAGAATATCAGAGACACATTTATTTTTCTATTGCAATCCTGCTCGTTAGAATCAGTTAAATTTGCTGGGTTCACCTGAACTCACCTGGCTGGTTTCAGATTTGCTCCTCATTTTTCTCATTCCAAGACACAAACTAAAGGAGATGCTGCCCCCAGACATGATTTTCTTATATTACAGCACATACGAAAGACATGGATAGAAACATCTATTGCCTTTAGATATTCTGGCCAGAAATGAAAGTTTTACCCACATTAAGTGGCATGGAAAAATCTCAAAGCCTACAGTATGGAGATAGAGACACTGTTTATGTAAGGCTTGGGGGTATAATGCTGTTACACAGAGAGATAAGAATTATTGGAGGTAATATTCCAATTCATCTTGTTGGTCATGAATATACATTTCCCTCCGATATACAAAATGCACTCAACCCACTTCTGAAATAACCCAAGGCACTTTGGACATCAGACACTTAATCAAAAATACATGATCTACAACCTGTCCAAAGCTGTCTCCCATTGATCCAAGTGATCTGAATGCGTTATCTGCCTGCCACAGCCAGTGTAATGGGAGATAGTGAACACAGTCAAAACTCCCATTCAAAACGAGGAAGACGAAAGCGCCTGCCGATGCAGAGCTGTTCAGAAACACCACCAAGGAAACGCTGTGAGGGCCGGGGACTTTCTGGGCAGAGAATATATTTTGATCAAATACTGTTTTTACTTCTGGGCCTTAGTGACTCCCAAGCCAATGTACCCCCAACTAGTGGCTGTCCTCCTGTGAGGTCCTGTTTTTCTCCATGCCCGTCCTATGTACACACAAAAAGTGCAATAGAGAAAATACCACGTGTTAATAGCGGAAACCTTCTGCTGTAAAAAGCTGGTACCAACAGTGACTTTATATATCAAACAGTCACCAACAGACACCGTTTCTTATAGTCCATGCTGGGTTTTGGTTTTTGTTTTCTCAGGGTGTGTGTGTGTGTGTGTGTGTGTTTGATTCGTAGCTTCACCCTAAGTTTAAAACTGGGACATGTGAGACTCCGAATAACAATGAATTTTGAGTGTTGGCCTTAATTCAACAATCTTGCTAAATTTTTTATTTCAAATAATTTACAACAGATTTACATTTTAACATACATGATGAAACTATGTGCAAATGTTAATTAGGTGAGGTAGTCTTTGCTGGTCTTTTATTGTATTTTTTTAAGACTAAAGGCATACTTCATGTCTAATTTTCTAAGATATCGATATTGAATATTATCAAGTGTTTTTACTGAATCTACTGAGATTAAAATAAATTTTTTGCCCTTTACTCTTTTAGTATAGGAATTATATTTAATAATTTTTAAATACTAATATAAAAATGCATTCTTGCACAACCATACTTTGGCTGTGATACACAATATTGGTAACACATTGACGGCTTTTCATTTGAAAATATTTTGTCTAGAATTGTTGCATCTCTGTTTATAGGTGAGACTGGCTTATACTTTGCCTTTCCTACAATGTCCTTATCATGATTTGGCATGAAATATTATACTAGTCTCATGTAAAGAATGGGAGTGTTCCTTTTTCCTAATCTGTGACAAATTTTGCAAAATACCAATCTCACTGCTTGTGTTAGCAAATACTAATGGACAGAGCATCTACTTTCAAGGGATGGGATTGTCTACATTTTAAAAACGTAATTCTTGCTTCTGATAGCTAATCTTCTGGAATCCAGTTATTAAACATTTTTCTCAAATGTGTAGAAAGTAAGGAAAAATAAGGGAATGCTATTGACCTTTTAACCAACTGATTTTGACTGGAGTAGCGATTACTCAGGGTCATGTGTCTTGTTTCTAACAGTTTCCATAACAAGTAATTGCCAGGTGACAGATGTACAGGAGCAAGTTTGACAACTATTTCCCTTAAAAAGCAACATGTGATGGCCCTATGTTAGCCTCTGTGGGAGGGGGTGCACAGCTACAAGTGGAGAGTTGAGATCAGTGCATGGATAGTTGTACTACAAACAATGGTGAGGGATTCTAAATACTCATTCCTTACATTCCTTGTAACTGATCTCAGGCAGTTCTGACTTGATTGCCAGCAATCTGTATGGGATATTATTAACACAGGAAGTCTTATCTGGGTGGATAAATAGTCTCCATAGCAACAGTGTCCTCATAGGATGGCTGCAATGAAAAGGACAGAAGGGAGGATGGGAAAGGCTGCCAAACATTTTTTGGCATTAAAAAACCATTGAAGGGGGTCCTGATTTTACAATTTCAAATAATTTTCTCTTATTGCAAGGACTTCATTGTTTCTGCAGGCATCTGTCACTCAGGCATATGGGAACATCTTTGTCTTGTCTGTTCTTTGGAGTACTTACGTGAGGAGACACACACATACACACACAAGCACACATATGCACATAGTTGTTGCTAAGAAGTTTCCAACCCCTACATTGTATTGTTTAATAATAAAGGCAACTAACATGCTGGCGGAAAGTTTTATAAATTACAAGGAAATCCACTTGTAAACTGGATCCACTCAGGAAAGTTATAAAGACAAACAAGCACTTTAAAAACATCAAGGGACACTAATGTACTTCCCTAGGAAGCGTGGCGACAAAAGAGAATCAGAAAACTCAACCGTGGTCAAACTTCCGTGCTAGAACTGACAGATCATGACTCCACCAAGTTTCCCAACAACTTTATAATATTTCGAATTTGAAAGAAGCTCCCCACAGCTTGTGGAATGGTGTGTTTATAAAATATTTAATATCGTAGTAGAAGTGAGAAGGAAAGTTTGGGAGCAATTATTTTTAAAAAGTAATTTACTCTTTTCTAGTTTCAACAAATTGTTGGAGGGAATAGTTTCTTATCTATTCACTTTATAATTTTACAGCTTAATTTCTCACTTTGTGTATTCTTTCTTTGTTTTAATAATAAAAGAACATGCACAAGAATAACAAAAAGAAAACTATTTGGTATTTCTTTATTAAAAAAATTATATGAAATATAAAAGTAGTGCTAATGTCTACTACAGGTATCACAGCTGTGAGCTATGGCATATACCTTCCGTAGGCTCGAATGTGTTAATGTCATTTAAAAAAATCTACATTTAGGCACACTAAAAGCCCCGACTTAAGCATTATACAAGGTTATCCATGTAACAAAAACATTCGTACCCCCTTAATATTTTAAAATTTAAAAGAAATAAAACTACATCTATATCTATTTTTTACCAGATGATTTATTTCCCAAAAGAACATGCAACGGCAAGAGAGAATATTCAATTTTACATGCCAAGAAAATATTTCCTCTCTTAAACACCCTAAAGAAATATTCTGAAGAAATACATTCTAAAATAAAAGGATTTATAATTAATAATTAGTAATTGACTAGAGTATTTGAGAAGCTTGTCTATTAGCTTATATAAGTTTACATCATGAAGTGGCAATAAATGAATCTGAATATTCAATTAAGGAGAAAATTGTACATAGTAGAAAAAATAATTTCAACTATGTAATACACTAAAGTTAGGCTTATTCAGGAAGTATATCTCTGGACCCAGATAGAAATATATTTTGCTTAGATATTTTTCTTCTGAAGAAAATTATTACACAAATGTGCCTTTGTAATTTTTAGAAAAAAATAAAATTAATAAAAAATGTTTAAGACATTTATAGTCAAAATTCTTAATTTTCTAATAAATTTCTGTTCTAGAAATAGAATTGTATTAATCCTTACACATACTGAAGTAAAATATGTGTACTTACATGTGGAGAGTATGGAAACTGATTTGAAAGACTGGCACCAATATACTCCTACTGAGACAAACACTTTTTAGTTATTTTACATAAATCAATATTTGAAATCTCTTGTAGACTAGCAACAATAGAATAGAATGTTGCAGTTAATTGGAGAAGAAAATAATTCTTCCTTTCTATGTAATTCTTTGGTAATGACAGAGGTGAGGCAGAGGAAATTATTGGAAGTGTCATATAATGCTCTTTTGAATAAATGTTAAAACAGATAAAATTTACGTTACCATAAAATTGAATTAGGAGACTAGATATTGAATAGAGTTATTTTAATTAAATCTCATTATTCTTATCTTTTCTCATCTTTTAATTCCCAATTATTAAAAATCCACACAGTAGCAGGGTATAATTTCATAATTTTAATCCAACTGACTACTTAAATTACCCTCAATCGAGTTATATAAAATTTAAATTCTTAGAGATCATTCACCTTCTTACCTTGCTACAGACATGAACAAACATAACTATGACAAGAGTGATGTAAAATTATTGCAGAATAAACTAAATATTGGGGATAAGGAATAATTAAATGGTAAAATATTACAATATAGTATTTTTCTATGTCATACATGGAGAATGCAGGAATTTTATAGAAGCATAAAGACCACTTCACCAAACATCTTTTGTTCATATATCAGAAATGTAAACTATAAAGATGGTAAATTAGTTGTTCAGTGAACAAACTGAAACATCCTACACCGAATAAAAGGTTCTTTTGCTTCAAGTCTAGTAGTTTATTATACACAGTGCACTTTGTCCCTCTGTCTGTCTTTAATCATGTTACACAGAACAATGAGTGTCACCGTAAAGGCGAGAGTGGCATATGAGACTCACCGTTCATCTGCTCTCACATTAGGTTATAACTACAGACTCTTACAAAACAATAATTCACAATTCAAGAAAATACCTTGCAATCTTGGGATACTTCGCTTAGTAGAATGCGTTCCAACCCTATCCAGGAGTATACAAGAGGTGCTATATCACCATTGTTTCTTAAAGCTGAATAGTACTCCATGGTATACATATACCACATTTTACTAATCCACTCATGTATAAGTGTACTTGTAAGAATAACATCTATTGGATGTCGGGTAGGGAGGGAGGGGGAAAGGGGAGGGGCGAGGGGGAGGAGGGGACGGATATATGCATACACAAAGAGTGCAATGCGCACCATCCGAGAGATGGACACACTTGAAACTGGGACTTGGGGGGAAGGGGGGGAAGGGCAACATACGTAACCTAAACATCTGTACCCCTATAATAACAAACGATAATAAAAAAAAAGAAAATACCTTGCAAAACAATGAATCGCAATTTAAGAAACAAATGTATCAAGTGTGATTAACATAAGGAAGTCATTCTTTGTTTATTATAGAAATTCACTATTATTTTAGAAAGCATTTTCAAGTGAATTTAATTATGGAATAAGCATTATTATTCACTCTGTAGAAAACATAGCCAAGAATTTGCAAAGTTATAACACAATTAATTCAACTTCCATTTTTCATCCACGGGAGTAAACGGTTGATACCAGACTTTTCATATTTCCTTAAATAGCTATAAAACTGGAAAAAATTACTAGCACCCTTTTCTAGGTACTAGATAAATAGCTATAGGGGGTTGTTATCCCTGAGAGAAGGGACACACAAAGAATATGCAATGAACCCGGGCTCTCCGCCTGGGGATGATGCTCCTACTGCACTTGGGGCGGGGGTGGAAATCATATTTACACAGACATTTGAGGCTGCTGGACTTGGGGGAGAGAGGTGGGCAGGACCAGCTTCACAGTCTGAGACCTGTGCAGTCTCACAGGCCCCACACTTGGAAGGGTTTAATCCTCTGCTGATGCTGCCTTGAAATTTTCAATACTTTCTTCTTTGAACTTGTGTTTCATAATCAAGTTCCAATGGGACAACAGAGCATGCGTGTGAGCGGAGGACATGCTTGCATATGCACCTGTGTTGTTCCTTGCTGTCCCATTCACATAGAGCATATGTGACGTCCCACAAACACAGAATGCCAGCAGGCTCCCAATGCGTGGCATTTAGTGAGAATCCCAGTGAGTGCAAGGTGAGCATCTCAAGACTGTGAATGAGTAGAGGGGGGAGTTGACAGCATAGGAGGTCATGCTTTCCTTCCAACCAGAGCCTGCTTCTCACAAAGAAAGAAGGTGGTGATATTCTAAGGAACTCTGTCATATTCGTTCTCACTCATGTTATTTCAGCATTTTAACCAAACACTCATGCTGAAAATGATAACGTATAAGGGAAGGGAAACACTGGCCAATCCATAGTTCCTTTCCTGTCAGTACTTTCTTAGCAATCAGTAAGCCATAGGTGTAGAGTGTCAATATAATACGCGTGTATCAACAAGTGAAATTAAACAAAAAAAATGAGTTTGTTTTGTGCAGTGTTTCTGCAGTAGGTAAGCATAAAATGCATGTGTGGGTATGAGCTGTAAAATGCAAACAATGTGATGTTAGTGATTTTACGTATGAATTAAGTCCTCTTATATTTTCTTTTGAAAAGCTGACATTTTGCAATATAAAGGTGAAAAATAAAATTAATGCTAATAATTACATTTTTAGGATAAAGTTAAATAGCAAATCAAAATACCATGACAAATCAAGAGAGAGAGAGAGAGAGAGACCATTGAAGAATGTAAAAAGCTGTTTACTTTAGTATCATTAATGTAGTATCATTAATGATATTTTTTTCCTGTTTTTGAACAAAGAGATTTTGCATATCATTTTTCACTGGGCCCCACAAATTATTTAGCCTGCCCTGCTGGTAGAGGAGGGACAGTAATGAAGACACGAGGAGGAAAGACTGCAGGAAGAGGATGCTCAGAAGCATGTGTGGGGGATCCTGGTGGGGTCTAAGCCACATGTGGTGTAATGAGGCTTGGCAGAGAGCAATGTCTGTGGCTTAGAGAGTAAAATGGAGTAAAGTGCTAAGAAACATTAGACTCTGGCACAACATGGGTAAAGTCTCCTTGCTAGCATTGCTGGCATTTGTGAGACACAAGAAAGGCCATGCCATAGGATTTACTCTGTAGGAGTAAATGCTATTCCTTTATATAAAAGAAACAGAAGAAGACATAGGAGTTCCAAACTCATTAAAGACCATAATAGTCCAGCCGTGGCCTACCAAAGCACAAAAAAGAAAAGAAAAATTATACACTAATAATATATTTTAATATCTTTTATGAACATAGATAAGTAAATGCCTGACAAGGAGTTAACAAATATAGCAATATCAAAACAATAATCATAATAGATCTATTATTCTTAGAAATATGAATACCTTAACAACAAAAATATCAATAAATACATCTCATCAAATTAAGAAAATAATGTAGAAAATAATATGATTATTTTCAACACATAATTTCTGCACATACCAACATAATATGATTATGTTGATATGTGTAGAACAAGCACTTGATAAAATTCAACATACATTCATGAGAAAAATGCTCAATATGTTAGGTCTAGAAGGGAAGTCATTTTACCTGACAAAAAGTTTCTAAAAATACAAATCCATATACGACAAGCCCACAGCCAATGACATACAGAATGAGGAAAATTGAAAGCATTCCTGCTTAGAACTGGGACCAGACAAGGTTGCCCTCTATCACCGCTTCTATTCAGCATAGTACTAGAAGTCCTAGCCAGAGCAATCAGACAAAAGAAGCAAATCAAGTGCATTCAAATGGGAGCAGAAGAGGTCAAACTATCATTCTTTGCTGATGATATGATCTTACATCTAGAAAACCCCAAAGATTCTGACAAGTGACTACTGGAATTGATACATAAGTTCAGCAAAGTCTCAGGTTACAAAATCAATGTACACAAATCAATAGTATTCCTATACACTAACAACACTCAAACTGAGAACCAAATCAAAGACTCAATACTTTTCACAATAGCAACAACAACAACAACAACAACAAAAGACCTAGGAATATATTTAACTAAGGAAGTGAAGGACCTCTACAGGAAGAATTATGAAACACTGAGGAAGGAAATAGCAGAGAATGTAAACAGGTGGAAAACAACACCATCCTCATGGATTGGCAGAATAAACATTGTTAAACTGTCTGTACTATCCAAATGATCTACAGATTCAATGCAATCACTATTAAAATACCAACATCATTTTTCACAGATCTGAAAAAAATAATTCTATGCTTCGTATGAAACCAGAGAAGACCCTGTATAGCCAAAGCAACCTTGAGCAAAAAGAACGAATTGGGAGGCCTCAGCTTACCAGACTTCAAGCTATACTACAAGGCTGTAGTAACTAAAAAACATGGTACTGGCACAATAACAGAGACATAGATCAATGAAACGGAACTGAGAAAACACATATAATACCATCCTCATTTAGCCATCTAAACTTTCACAAAGCAGACGAGGACATACACTGGGGAAAAGAATCCCTATTCAATAAATGGTGCTGGGAAAATTGGGTAGCCACATGTAGAAGACTGAAACAGTCTGTACATCTCACCTCTCACAAAAATCAACTCACAATGAATAACAGACTTAAATCTAAGGCATGAAACCATAAGAATTCTAGAAGAAAATGTTGGAAAAACTCTTATAGACATCAGTCTAGGCAAAGAATTTATGAAGAAGACCCCCAAAGCAATCATAGCATCAACAAAAAGAAATAAATGGGACCTGATCAAATTAAAAAGCTTCTGCACAGCCAAAAAAACTATCATTAGAGTGAATAGACAACCTACAGAACGGGAGAAAATATTTGCATGCTATACATCCGATAAAGAGCTAGTAACAAGAATCTGTAGAGAACTGAGGAAAATCAGTAAGAAAAAGTCAAACAAATCCATTAAAAAGTAGGCAAAGGACATGAACAGAAACTTTTCAAAAGAAGACAGACTAATGGGCAAGAAACATGAAAAAATGCTCAACATCTCTAATCATTAAGAAAATGCAAATCAAAACCACAATGAGATATTACTTATCTCCAGTGAGAATGGCTTTTACCAAAAAGACCCAAAACAACAAATGTTGGTGTGGATGCGGAGAGATAGGAACACTCATACACTGCTGATGGGACTGCAAACTAGTACAACCTCTATGGAAAGTAATATGTAGATACCTCAAAGAGATACAAGTAGAACTACCATTTGATCCAGCAATCCCATGACTATTTACTCAAAGGCAAAAAGTCATTCTATAATAAAGACATCTTCACTCAAATGTTTATAACAGCACAATTCACAATTGCAAAGATGTGGAACCAACCCAAGTGCCCATCAATACATGAGTGTATAACTAAAATGTGGTATATGTATACCATGGAGTACTACTCAGCTACAAAAAATTATGGTGAACTAACACCTTTTGTATTATCCTGGACAGAGCTGGAGCCCATTCTTCTAAGTGAAGTATCACAAGAATGGAAAAACAAGCACTACATGTACTCATTATCACATTGTTACTAACTGATGAACACTTACATGCACATATGGAGGTAACATTCACTGGGTGTCAAGCAGGTGGGAGAGGGGAGGAGGGGATGGGTTTATACACACCTAATGGGTGCTGTGTGCACTGTCTGGGGATGGGAACACTTGAAGCTCTGACTCGGGTGGTGCAAAGGCAATATATGTAACATCAGTGTTTGTACCCCCATAATATTTTGAAATGAAAAATAAATAAATAAAATAAATACTTCCAGCTAATGTCATGATAAATAATTATCTATTGAGTGTTTTATCTCTAATTACAATAAAAAGGATACTTGCTCTTACGACTTCCATTCAACATAATTTTGAGAATAACAATATAAGAAAAATAACAAAAGGCATGAGATGTAAAAAGCAAAGATGTGTTTTTATTTTTATTCACACCTGACATGATTTTCTATTAAATCCTAAGGAATATAAACAATAAACCTTGCTGGAATTCGTAATAAATTAAGCAAGTTTACAATACAAAAGATAATACATAAAACCCAAGTATATTTCTGTACAAATTGACCTTTGAACAATGCAAGGGTTAGAGGTGCCAACTCCTGCTCAACTGAAAATCCGGGTATAACTTTTGACTCTCCCAAAATTTAACTGCTAATAACCTACTGTTGACCTGTTGAAGCTTACCAATAATATAAATAGTTGACTAACACGTATTTTGTATGTTATATGTATTACATACTCTATTCTTACAATGAAGTAAACTACAGAAGAAAATGTTATTATGTGGGCAAGGTATAAAGAAAGTGTCAATGGTGATGAAAAACAACTGGAAGGAGTGGGCTAAAGAAACCCCCAGTGCTCACACTGGGCCAGCAACCAACCATGTGTCCCCAAAGCCAGAGGAAAGGGATCTCCAAATAGACCGTTCATTGAATAAAGTCCTCCAAAGGGCATTGGCCCTGAAAGCTACTTTTGACTCTTGATAACAAGGATTAAAAGCAACCCTCAAAGGAATGAAACAGAATTCAAGAAACTAAATAGTCTCACAGAACAAAGCTCATGACTACTTAAGACAAAATAATAAAATCTACCACCCAATGATACAAAATTCAAAATACTTGTCATGCAAGCAGAAGCATCTAGGCATGCAAAAGAAGCAAGAAAATATTATCCATAAGCAGTGAACACATAGTAACTGAAATAGGCTGAGAAATGATACAAATGATAAGATCTGTTTAAAATAAACATTAAAACAGTGATTATGAAAACACTCTGTATGTTCAAGAGGATTGGTAAAGAATAAGTCCATCTAAAAACCCTGTATTTACGTACTTTATATACAAAACAAACAGAAGACTGTGAAAGGTAGAGAGAGGAAGGCAACTTACCTAGAGACTCTGGGAACCAAAACACAGGATGGTGATTTCTGTTTTCTTTTTACCTCCTGTACCCCAGGCTTGGGATGAAGCATCCCAGGGCCCACACACCAATGGTGCAGACAAATAGAGCTTATAAATAGCTCGTTCTGTCTAGCAAAAGGACCAGCAAAAAGGGCACTGCAGGAAAACAAACTTTTAGATGATAACCACTCTGGCACAGCTAAACACTGCAAAAAACAAAAATCCTCTGGCTCCACCTTCATGCACGCTGGCAAATGCTGAGCAGAGAGCCAAGACTTCCACATTCGTGCTGGGTGTCCACCCCCTCAGCAACAGCAGGTCCTGCTCTTCCTTCCTGCCTTGGCGTTGGCAGAGGAGGCCCACTGGCGAGTAGGGCTTTCAAGTGAGGTGGAGGCCATGTCAGGAGCACATTGCGGCATCTGTAAGCTGCCCAGCCCGGGAAGTATTAGCAGAGGCTGAGGGAGCCAGAGCTTCCCTGTCATCCAGTGGCAGTGAGGACCCCTTGTCCCCGGTGACGTGGCTGCTGAGGGGAGTCCCTGGACTGCTACCCTCAGGTGGTAGTAATGGGATGACCCCTTTTATTTTACTGATGCAGAATTGTGTAAAAGGTGAAGTAAAATAGAAAATAAGATTTGCAGACACAAAACATAACACTCATAATCTCAAGGTTTCAGTAAAAAACTACTTTATGCAGCAAGAATCAGGGAAAGCTCAACTAACATGAAAAAAGACAACCAAGAGACGGCAACAGCAAAATAACACAAAATTACCTCTACACATTGTCTCACACAGACCTTAAAGCAACCATCATAAAATGGCTTCACTGACTCACTTGAACATACTTGAAACCAGTGAAAAATTTGAAAGTCTCAGCAAGGAAATAGAAGTGATAAAAAGCAAATAGAAATTTTATAAAAATACAATAACCAAAATGAAAAGCTCAGTGGATGGGCTCAAGTATATAATGAATAAAACAGAAAAAAAGAATCAGTGAACCAAAAGGCAGCAATATTACCAAATCTGAATGACAGAGAAAAAATACACTTAAAAATAAATAAATTAATTAATAAGTAGACAGAGCAACAGGCACTTGCTGAACTATAAACGAGGATGTAAGATTTGTGTCATTGGAGTCACAGGAAGTGGGTAGAAAGAGGGCAAGAAGGAAAAATGACAATGAAATGATGCCTGGAAACTTCCCAAATTTGACAAGAGATCTAAAGATCCAAAAGGCTGCATGAATCCCAGAGTAAAAGTTCAAAGAAGTCCCCAGCAAGCAGTATCGCAGTCAAATTTCGTAAAAGGAAAGACAAAGAAAAGTGCTGGCAGCAGCCAGAGAGAAATGAAACATTACCTGCTAGGGAAACCAATTAACATGGCAGTGGCTCGTCCATCAGGAAAACTAAATGTCTGCAAGAAACTGACAGAATAGTTTTCAATTGTTGAAAAGAAAGAAACCAAAATTCTATACCCCGTGGAAGAAACATCCCTAAGAATGAAGGAAAAATCAAGACATTATCCACAGAACAAAAACAAAACAAATGGGCTGCTAGTAAAGCTACTCTAAACACAAGCTGAAGGAAATTCTCTAAATGGAAAAAAAAGAAACATTTATTGTTTCTTTATGGAAAGGAATTTTAAAAAGTAGGAAGAAAAAAAAAGTGTGTATATATATATATATATATACACACACACACACATATATACACATACACACACGTAAATATAATAGGCCTTCCTTCTCGATTTTCTGCATTATGATTAATTTTTTAAGAAAAAAATATAACAATGCCATATACATACATATTTGCAGTTTATTTTTTAATTCAGTGAAATAATAATAATTCTAAGCATATGCACTCAAATAAATAAAGTAAGAAGAATGTGTTACATGGGACCATTTAGTGAGTGTGGGAGGTGACCACAAGTGAAAAGCACAGTCTCAGGGCTCGGTCTTGGTCACGCTGTGACCAGTTAGAAGTCCGGAAGAGATCAGCCAAGGTTATGAGGCACCAGAGCCTTAAGGAAGAGACACATACAGGGATGTCTGTCTTCGGAAGAGAAAGCTTCTGTGGTTGTTAAACTAGGACAACTTAAGTCAACATTGCATGGAAAAAGGCAGAGGAAAAAACACCCTAACACCAATCCTCCCCCTTTTTCTACCTCCCTGGGTTTCCGTATGGCCTGAACTTAATAAGAAGCCCAAAATCACAGAAATCTATTGATGGAGACCATAAAAATCCACTTCCTAGGACAGAGAATAAGGTAGAGATGGATGAAAAGTCGATCTGGAAGGACAGAGTATTTATAGCACATTGTGTTCATCAAAAGGCACACATGTGATAGCAAAAAGGAAAGCCACAGACTGAAATACTGAAATAAGATATCGGTAAATTGACAAAATGCAAAAAGGCTGAATTAAAACCAGTGAGGAATAGATGAATAACACCATTAAAACATTAGGTAAGATACTTGGAGAAGCATTTCACAAATAAGACTAACTAAATTGCTAATAAATGTATGGAAATATCCTAATCTTTAATATATCACAAAAGGGTGAATTAAAACTGAAGGTAATATTGTTATAGATACATCAGAATAGAAAAAAATGTATAGAAAGAGGGATAATGCAATGTGCTGGTAAGGATGCACATGAATTAAAATCCTCATACACGGCTGGTAGGACTGTCATTTTGTACAAACATTTTGTAAAAGTGTTCATCAATATCTAATGCTCTAACAATCCCATCCTGGGACATAAGCTCAATAAAAATAAGTGCATGCGTGCACCGAAATACACAAACAAGATTGATTGTTCCTCGTAGTCCACTCACAGTAGGATGGCTAAACCATAGTAAAATTCCCAAACAATAAAATATTGTAAACAATGAAAAAAATAATTATAGTTATCACCGCATCAGGAAGAATTGTCACATAAATACCGATGACAAGAATTCAAACACAACGCGATCTGCACTGGAGACAGAGATCCCAGGCCATGCAAACGTGGAAAGAGTGAGTCCAAAGAAGGGAGACACAAGCCCAGGAAAGTCCCAAAGGAAAGCCAGTGTCAGGAGAAGGAGGAGACCCAGCAAAGGAAATTTAAAAATTTGGTCATGGATATAGGAAGAAGCATGGAGGGTCTGAGATCTGGTATGTCAGGAAAGAGAGTGTATTAGTACTTTATTGCTGTTATAACAAATTATCACAAACATGTGGCTTAAAACAGCACAGATTTATTATCTTACTGTTCTAGAGGTCAGACATCCAAAAGGGTCTCCCCGAGCCGAACTCAAGCAGGGCTGCGTTTCATCTGCAGTCCGTGGTGGAGAGTCCGCTCCCTTTTCCAGTTCCGGGGGCTGCCCGCGTTCCTTGGCTCATGCCCTTTCCTGCATCTCCAAAGCCAGCAACGTCCAGTCGATTCCTTCTCATGCTGCTTCTCTCTGACTCCGCCTTCCTCTTCCACATTTAACGACCCTTGTGATCGCATTAGGACACCTGGATAATCAATATGAACTCCCCACGTCTAAGCCGGATGATCGGTAGCCATAATTCTACCCATAACCTTAATTACCCTGTGCCATACAGCGTAACATATCCGCAGACTCTGGGGATTAGGAATCTGATGTCTCTGGTGGGCCATTAATCTGCCCGCCACGGAGAGTGCTTCAAGAAGCTGTGAGTGGCCACTGTGTTAATTACTACAAAGAGATCAAATGAAATGAATCCTTGGATCCAGTAATAGGTATATAATTGTTCAAGAAAGTTCTGATGAATTTCATCTTGAAATTCATTGAAGAATCAACTTATTAAGAAGATAACAACTCTAGGAAAATGAAACATGCTGGACAGATCCTTCCCCGTTTCCAATGGGGCCCTAAATCTTCATTACCATTATGTTGGTGATATGATTGTCATTGCCAATACCGCTTAGGCATCTCTTTTAAATCAGAGGAAATGAAGTATAGGCTGAGCATCCCTAATTTGAAAATCTGAAATCTGAAATGTTCCAAAAACCAAAACTTTTGAGTGCTCACATGATGCCACAGGTAGAAAATTCCATACCTGACTTCGTGTGATGGATTGTAGTCAAAACTCTGTTTCGTGTACAAAATTATAAAAAATATTGTAAAAAATTACCTTCAGGTTATCAGCATAAAGTGTATGTGAAACAAATGAATTTCACATTTAGACTTGGCTCTCAACCCACGATAACTCATTATGTATATCTATGTCTTCTAGAATTTGAAAAAATGCATAGTCTGAAATACTTCTGGTCTCAAGCATTTCAGGTAAGGGACACTCAACCTAAGGGATACTCTAACAAAGATACACAGATCATGACAAATTGAGATAGATTTAAAAAGGAAAATAGCAAAAATAGATGATGAAGATACATCTTCGAATAGACTGTTTTCAGGAAAATAACACCATCATAATGCAAATTCCCAAAACCCTTTAAGTTTGCTTTCCTGAATAAGTTATATTATGTGTTGATAATTGCTGTAATATTATTTTGTAGAAATTAAATGAATGAATACATGTTTTGAGAAACTATGCATTTTATATGTAAATATATGCATGATAAACTTGGGACAAAAATTAGAAAGGCATTCAAATAATAAATGAACTGGTTTGGCAAAGTCCTAAAATGTAGCAACTTGAAGGAACTTTTGAAAAGAAAATGAAAGCGTAGGTCAGAGAGATTTTTATTTTTTCTTTTCCATAGTCAATTTAATCCTTTATACTTAAAGAAAGAAAACTGAGACAATAAAAGTACCAGTAAAGTGTCTGCAATTTGATTTTTAGTCAGTAAAGTCATATCTTAAAGGAATTACCAGTGCCGTAATTCAAAAGAACTGTGTAACAGATCAGCTGGAAGTAAATGTTTTCCTCTAATGGGAATAATCACAGGAACAGCTCTTACTGTATACAAGTGCATGTTATTTCCTACATGCTAAGAGAATAAACATTAGGTATTGTTTATAAGAACAAACAGTGGTAAAAGACACATAAAATTCTTTTATGTATACTTTCATTTTCCAAGCATTGTATATAAAAGGGATTAATTTTATTAAAACACTCCTGAAAGAAAATATTTTAAAGCTTTGCATAACTAATATTTTGCTGAAAACAAGTTTATCAACTGCTTCAGTTTTATGAAGGCACAGTTAAATGATCTGAGTCTATTGACTAAGATTTTGTTTCTTTAAAAAAATACAGTGAACTTGAATTGGGATGTGTTACATTTATTAAATCCTTTTCTATCCACATGCTATAAAATAGCTATTAAAATATTTTTGTCGTACCTCTGGTCTTGTATGACTGTTTCTACTGCTGTTGCGTCTGTCACATTTATTATAAATGTACTTCAGACTACAGAAAATCATTTAAATAGAAATATTTATAGTTACATTATATTAAATGTAGGTGTTATTTTAGTACTATTAGTATGCTGCTATTATTATTATTTAAATTATTATTATAATTGTTACTATTTTAGTCCAAAGAGAAAATTTCCATTTGAATCTCTACCCAATAAAAATGTATTATGGGATTTATGTATAACTAGTTAATTGTTCCAAAAAATAAATATTAAAAATTAAAAAGACTGTGAGAACACTTTACAAAAGCACAAAAACACAATGCAATAAAATAGCACGATGAACCACTGAGAAAATACGTATGAGAGGATGCTTATAAGATATCTTATAGTTCAACATTACCAGTCTGATACAGTCATACACATATATTTTATCTGAATTTTATCAATATATTTAGAAATATGAAGACAATTATATTTCCACTTAAGCTGAAAGAGTAATGTCAAATGTTTGACTTAAGGACATAAATTGTCATGTAAATTTTAACTTTTTTTTTTTTCTTTCTTCCTTTTTTTTTTTATTGTTTGTTGTTTATAGGGGTACAGATGTTTAGGTTACGTATGTTGCCCTTGCCCCCCCTTCCCCCCAAGTCCCAGTCCCAAGCGTGTCCATCTCTCGGAGGGTGCGCATTGCACCCTTTTTGTATGCATATATCCGTCCCCTCCTCCCCCTCGCCCCTCCCCCTCCCCCCTCCCTTTAATGTTTATGAAATACATGACGTCAGGTACTGTGGCGAGAGACTGCAAAAGTCCATGCGATGAAAGTCCACAGAAAGATGTGTGAGGCCCTGGTCCCAAAGATGTCTCGCTACAGTCACCACTCGCTATATGACTTCAAGTAAGTAAGTCCGTGTGTGAACATTAGTCTTATATGATATAAATGGAGATTATACATATGCTTTACCTATAAAATAAGGGAATTATTATTTCACAATTGTATGATGTATAAAGTGCCATACTGAGAAAAGGAAATAGTATTGAGCTACAGACATGGTAATATTGTATTTTGGAGAGTAATTTGACATTGGCAATAAGAAGGATTTCAGATTAAGAAATAAATTTAGAACAATAAATACATTCTCACAATGTTGCAGAATTAACCTTTAGACTTAAACAAATGGTGGGAGAATAGATGGTTTTAAGTGATGTTATGGGGAAATAACATAAAATGATGACTAGCTTAATAATAATAGAAAAGAAACACAGAGTTTTTTTTTTAATTGCATCTTTTCCAGCAATGTAAAGGACAAAATGGAAGTAGTAGTAATGAGGGGGTTGGCCTTTTTTTAAGGAAATTATAAGTTTAATTTTAGACATTAAAATTAGATCACTACCAATGAAAATATCCAACAGGCCACTGGAGAAATAGCAAGAACTATTGTGACTGCAGAAACACTTGGGCACCACATGCGCAGAGCTGATGATTAAGGTCATGAGAGGGGACACGATCTCCTGATAATTGTGCGTAGAGGACATTACCCAATGACTAAACCTTGAGAAGTCCTTAATTTTATGGATAGGAGGAGAATTGGAATCAGGGGAGGGAAGCATTTCCAAAGAAGTCGGCACCTCGAGAGTGCTGGGTATGAAAATGTACAAGGCAATCAAGTAAAATGACAAACAAGAGTCTTTAATGATCAAAATTATGGAGTCATTGATCAATATTCAGAGTTTGATTTCAACAATACA
>RJWJ010011294.1:0-44565 GCA_004363605.1 Indri indri
TATATGTCATTACTCTTACTTTAAAAAACGAACAAAAATAATGCTATTAGACGTTGAAGAATTGTAATAATACCCTTGCGTGTGTATTTTACTATCACAGAACAAAAAGATAAAGAATAAAAACTTGTAGTAATATTATTAATATTAAGACTACCTTTTATGACTGAAGTCTAAAACACAAACATGAACTTGAGAATTGAAGACAGCTCCTTATCAATATTAGCCCTAATGCCCACTCATTGAGAGCCACTGGCTATCAGACCTGGTATGAGATTGAAAGCGAAGACAACATCTTCCCCAGAGGCCCTGTGTTGATCTTAGATCCACCGTAAAAGAATGAAAATGACACAAAAATATAAGGAAGCAACTAAAATTACCTTAAATCAGACCAACTAGAGGAAATCATTGTGCATATCTCAAATTGCTCCCATTCTTTTTTGATACATAGTTATTATTACATTACATATTAAGTTCTTTGTCCCATTTTATGTACTAAAATTACAACATAACCATTTCCTAATGTTATTAAAAATTGTTCATAAATATCATTTCTAACAGTTGCAAATGCTACATACCATTCATTCCATTATATGTGTAACCATTTCCTTATTAGTAGACTTTAGGTCATTTAATTTTTCATTATAAATAATAATACTGTGAGAAGACATCTTTACACTGGTATACATAAATATGCATATAATATGCACTCTGCATTTCTGATCATTTTCTTACAATAGATTCCTATCAATAGAAATAGATTACCTCAGTAAAGACACAAATAGTTTCAGGGTCTTAGGCTTTCTGCTGTTGAAGTGTGGGAAAATGCCCATTTTGCTTTATCTATGCCAGTATTGAGTATGATACTCTAAAAACAAACAGAACACTCTGCTAATTTGGTCAGCAAAATTAATCTCATTTTAATTCTTATTGCCTTGATTACAAATGAGTTTGTATATTTTTCCATATATTCATTAGCTTCCTTTTTTCTTAATTTTTTATTTTTTAATATATTTTTTTACTTTTAATTGTGGTATAATACATATAAAGTTTAGCAGTTTAACCATTTTTAAGTGTATAGTTTTGTAGTTAAGTAGATTCACATTGTTATTCAACTAATCTCCAGAACTCTTTCATCTTACAAACTGAAACTCTATGTTCATTAAACAATACCACCCCATTCCCCATCTTACAGCCCCTTGCAGCCACCATTTACCTTCCGTCTCTATGAATTTGACTACTCTAAATACCTCATGTAAGCAGAATGATACAATATTTGCTCTTTTGTGACTGGCTTATTTAACTCAGCTTAATGTTCTCAAGTTTCATCCATGTTATAGCATGTGTCAGAATTTCCTTTTTAAGGTAGATACTATTCCATGGATGTATATACCAAATTTTGTTTATCCATTCATCCATTGATGGACACTGGGTTGCTTCCACTTTTGGAAGGTGAATAATGCTGCTATGTACATGTGTATACAAATATCTTTTTTGAGACCTTGCTTTCAATTCTTTTGGGTATATATACAGAAATGGAATTGTTGGATCATGTGATAATTCTATTTTTAACTTTTTGAAGAACCTCCATACTATTTAGTATAAGGACTATACCATTTAATGGTCCCACTAACAAAGCATAAAGATTATGTTTCCGCAAACTTGCCAACACTTATTTTCTGTTCTTTTGATAGTGGCCATCTGAATGGTTGTAAGGTAATATCTCATTGTGGTGTTGGTTTGCATTTCTGTAATGATTAGTGATGTTGAGCATATTTTCATATGTTTATTGGTCATTTGTATATATTCTCTGGAGAATTGTCTATTTAAGTCCTTTTCTCATTTTTAAATTAGGTTGTTTTGTTGTTGTTGATAATTTGTAGGAGTTCCTTATATATTCTGGATATCGAACCCCTATCAGATATATGATTTACAAATATTTTCTCCTATTGTGTAGGTTGCCTTTTTATTCTATTGATTGTTTCCTTTGATGCACAAAATTGTTTTGAGTTTGGTGTAGTCCCATTTGTCTATTTTTGTTTTTGTTGCCTGTGTTTTTGGTATCATATCCAAGAAATCATTGCCAAATTCAATTTCTTAAAGTTTTTTCTGTTTTCTTCTAGGAATTTTATAGTTTTAGGTCTTATATTTAGGTCTTTGATCCATTTGAATTTTTTTTTTTTAACATATATAGAGATTAAGGTAAGGATCTAACTTCATTATTTTGCATGTGGATATCCAGTTTCCCCAGCACCACTTGTTGAAAGGACCAGGGTTTTGTTTTGTTTTGTTTTGTTTTTTTGATATGAGTTTTGGTACTCTTGTCAAAAATCCTTTGACCATATGTGTGAGGGTTTATTTCTAGGCACTCTATTCTATTCTATTGGTCTCAATGTATGTCTTTATGCCGGTACCACATGGTTTTGATTACTTGAGCTTTGTAATAAGTTTTGAAATCAGAATGTGTGAAACCACCCACTTCATTATTTTTCAAGTTTATTTTGGCTATTTGGAGCCCCTTGAGAGTCCATGTGAATTTCAAGATGGATTTTTCTATTTCTGCAAAAACATCATTGGTATTTTGATAGGACTTGCATTAAATCTGTAGACCACTTGGAGTAGTACTGACATCTTAACAATATTAAGTCTACTAATGCATGAATACAGGATGTCTTTCCAAGATTTACCTTTTTAATGAATTTTTTTCATGTCTTTTACCTTTTCTAGGCAGTCTTAATATCTTTAATTGTCAATGTTTATGAACTCTTTCTATAGTAAGGATGTTAACTTTTTGTTATATTGTTGTATGTATTTTCCCTAGCTAGTTATTCATCTTCCCATTTTGTTGATGATATTTTGCTATAACCTTTATATCGAGTTAAAATTTACAGTAGTCTTTTGGATATCTTTTTTCATTTAGGATACTTTTTAAAAACTGTACTCAGCTAGAAGAATAACTAGCATTTATTGAGTGTTTATTATTCTATAGGAACTGTCTCAAACACTTGTTTCTCATGAAAAATCTATGAGATAGGTACTATTATTATTGCCCCATTTTACATATGAGGAAGCTGAGGCACAAGGAGCTTACACAACTTGCCCAAGGTCACACAGGTAAAGCTAAGCAGTCAGATGTCAACTTGTTCCTTGATCTCTGTGTTCTCTTGCTTCCCTTCCTTGTGTATGCCTTTTTTTCTTGGTTCATGATCATTCAAACTTCTTATAGGTTTATCAGGGAAAATGAGCCTTTAGCAGGGAACCTTTGGAAGCTCAAGATAGGATCTTTGCCCACCAGGGAATACTATGTCATGTGGCAGTGAGACAAAGTCAGCTCTACGTCCTCAGTCTAGATTAGGGGAGCAAAGTAAAGAGTTTGTCCCTTGGAGGGATAGAACTGAGCGTATCTCCAGGGCAAGAGACTCTTTCAGCTTGGTAACAGAGAACAGAAAACACATCGTGGGAAAAGTAAGAACATTAAGCAATTTATTCAAAATTTTATGCGGAATTATTTCAATAACTGTCCAGTAAATGACTTTGTACACTGATCGGTTGTGAGTGATGTTGATAATACCAAAAACTCATGTCACTAATAGTAACTTTTTCTAACCAGGGGTTTTTTTTTTGAGCCAGAAATAAAGAGCATCTTCCCTAGTTTTTTTTTCGTTTTTTGTTTTTTTGTTTTTAAGCTTAGCAGTGTGCTAAACCCAACTCTTTTCCCTCCATCAGAGAGAATGCACCTTAGGCTCTCTAGACCAAACTCAGACACACTTTATTTGGGGGCACATATTCATGATCATGGTGTCTCTCCTGCCAGGTAAGTATGGGGGCATATATTCGAAAGGAGGAGAACACAGTCAGAAGATTTTGAATATCATTCTGGTAACCACAGTGATACCAAAACAAACCTCCATCCTTATCTCATATCTTGTTTATTTTTGTGAAAGAATTGTATTTATACATAAGCCTGTAATTTTGAAAAAGTGGCTCCTCTTTGTTATTTGATTGTGTAAGTGATGTTTTGTTGGCCTTTTGCTTCATAGCGAGTCCCTGTAATACTTTGGTATGTTGCCAGTGGCTGTCTCATGCATGCTCACAGACAAATCTTTCATCTCCCATCCTTGTCTGATGGCAGCCAGACAGTGGGGCCCAAGGAGGGATAGACAACCTGGTAAGGGACAGCGATGCCTATTAGTGTTGGAACCCTTGGGGTGGCAAAGCTATTCAAGATTCAGCTGCAAAATTGATGAGCACATCCTCTACTATGTTTCATTTTTAAAAAGGAGTAATAAAGAGAGATACTGGTGCCCCACTGTTCTAAAGGACTTTGAAGAAACAGCTCTTCTAGGGTCTCCACAAACCTTGGACATGAATCCTGGGGTGCTGAACTGTGAAAAAATCTGAGTCACAAGCTCTAGGTGCTGCTTGGTGGACACTCATGAGGATGTAGGATTCTTGAGGGCAGGAACTGCTTGTTTTGGTCACCCTGGTATGTTCAGTTCAACAACCCCTGGCATGGAGCGGAACCTCAAGAAATATTTGTTGGCTGCCAGATACAACTTACCACTGCATTGTCCATGCCTTCTCAGCAACAGGGCAGTGAGGACTTTAATAACTTCCCAGTAGCTCCAGGGAATCTTTGGAATCTTTTCTCTAGGCAGAGCCAGCAACTTAATGCCCCATTTATAACAGGGAGATTTACAGACACTCTGAGAGCCAACCTAAGAGAAAAGATTTCCCCAATGGAAATTCCATGTGCAGAGGTTTTTCTGTCTGTGTCATCTGCACTAGCTTCTTTGAAAATGCCTAGAGAAGGGGTATCCATATTGGGTCCTTGTGTCTTCATGAGAATGAGTTGACCAGGTGAGTATTTTCTCTACAAGAAAGACCACCAGCAGGAGGGGGCAGCTGCCCAGTTACGAGGGTTAGACTTTCCCTGCACCAATATACCCAAGCAAGTGGGCTCAGGGGTCTCTCTGGGCTTTCCTACTCAACCTTCACTATTGGCTTGAAATATAGGAGTTCCATGTCTTCTCTCCAGAAACGGGCCTCCGTCCTGTAGTTCATAAGCCTATTTCTTGGGAGCACTGACCCACCCCTCTTTCCCAACACCGCCACAGGCTCCAAACAGAGAGAATCTATGCCTGGCTAAACAGCCATTGTTAAATATGGCTACATATTTTTTTTCTTTATAGGGATGATGTATTTTCTATTTCAAAAACTCCCATGATCTCTGTGTGACTTGCATTTGAGAACAGCCAAATTTGAGACCTTTTGCAAGGCAGCGCAGAGGCTGACATTTATTGATGAGCTGCCATGCGCCAGGCACCCGGCCAGTTGGACGCCTCATGCTTGAAATGAGTTTGTTAGGCAGATGTTATCATTTCCATGTTTACTGAGAACAAAGCTGAGGTCTGAGGGAAAGAGATCGTTTACAGGGTCACCAAGCTGGGTTGAATTCCAGAGACCCTGTTCTCTTCCACAGCAAGGAAAATTACCCATACCCACGGGGGCAGGAAAACATCACAGATTCTTATTACACCCCCACTGAACGTTGCACAGAAGCTTGGTGTCTTTGATAGAGAATGCGTGTAGCAGAAATCCACGCAGATTAAGCTTAAACAAAAATACTGATTTGTTGGGAGAGTTACTGTTCATCCCCTAAAATCTGAGTCCCCGCCACGGACTTCTCTCTAATGCTCCGCCCACACCCGGACTCAGTAACATCTCGGTCTCTTAGTTGGAGTTCTCAAGAAGGAGAACCTAATTGGTTCCTGGCCAGCCAATGGATTGCCTCCTCCAGAGTCAGGTGTTCACCTCTAGTCCAATCAGCTATGACCAAGAATCATGAAGTAAAAACAAGACTCCTGGGGCGTCATTCTGTGGGTGGGATAGTTCTCTGAAAAACAGTCCAGCGCTGAGAAGACGGCCCAGGGGTGTCTATTGTACTTGCATATAACTCAATAAATGTTTATTGTCTGGTGTCTTTTGTTTTTTTAGTCCCAACCAAGCACTTTGAGAACCTTGGCTGAATTATCCTTCATTTAATCACCAGGCAGGGGTTTGCAAGGCCATATGTGGTCAAGACAAATATGTGACAATTCTATATGCCAGTTGTCCCCCTGTTTAAAACCATTGGAGCAAATCAAGAAAGGAGAAACGAACTGTTTATTCTCAAATGCTTGCTTTCAAGAGGACAGAGGAAATGGGAAAAATGTCTGTGGATAAGGCTATTGTGTTTGCTGCTGGAAGACTACCAAGGCCAGTTATTGAATGGGTGGGCAGGAGTAAGTAGGTGCTTCGTTTTTTCCCCATAGGAAGTTGTTTTCTCTGGTTTGCAAGTTTGTCGAATTTCGTTTGTTTCTCAGGTCAATAACAGAGACGCCTCAGACTCTTTTTTTCCCCCTTCAGAGTACTGAATTTTGCATTTTACGTAACACCAGAGCTGACCAAAAGTTGATTTGTTGAGAAGTACAGCGCCTGCAGGTTAGCTTGTTGACGCCGAAGGCTGCATGTACATGGATTGTCTTATACTGCCACCATAAGGGGGATGCTGGAATGCCAAGGCTCTTTCAGTTAAAGTGGTTCATTACCAAAAGGTTCATTATCAAAATTTTCGGAAAGGAAAGGAAACAAGTTAAGAAATACATAATGGAACAATCCACCTCCTAAAACATGGCCTTCCAGAAGGCTTAGAGGGGTAGAAACCATTGACTGGTAGGTCTAGGTTAGGTAAGCTAGGATTTGAGACCTGCCTCCGCTGACCATTGCTAGTGACTGTCTTTAGACCAGGCATTTAAATCTTCTAAGCCATATTCTGATAGTATCTATTTCACCGGGTTTTGTGTTGACTAAATGACATAAACAGTGTCAATCTTTAGCACTTGGCAAGCACTCAGTAGAGGACTGCTATTGTTACTTGAATTTGGCCGTGCCTGAAAGCATTAGGAAAGCCTTCTGCAGGGAGAGAAAGGGGAGGGTGGAGGGCACCAACAACCCAGCGACACCCACCACCCAGGACGACTGGAGAGGATGCTCCACGAACAGGAGAAGGGTGAAGGAGTGAAGGGTGAATCACCAGAGATGGCTCTGGCTACCAAAACAGGCACCAAAAACTTTCTTTTTTAAGACTAGAGTCAGGGAATCATAAAAAATATAGAATGTCTAATATGAAAATATAGACCATCCATGTGGTAAGGATTCTAGAAATGTACTTCAACCTCTTTTTTTCAAATGGGGCAACCAATTGATTGAATCACCTCTCAAGTTAAAATGTGAATCAGTAGTAGAGTGGGACTAGAACCCAAGACTTTTGACAAATAATCCAGTGTTTTTTATTTATAAGCACAGAAATATCACTCAAGATTGGCCAAATCAAGACTGCCCTAGATTAAAAAAAAATGACTTGGACAAGTTATTTAACCTGATCATGCTTTAGTTTCCTTGCTGGCAAAATGGCAATAATACTCCTACTGCAGATGGTTGTAGTAAGGATTAAATGAGATGTTACATGTAAAGCATTTAGAATTGTGTACTAATTTTAACTGATATGATTGTGTGACCACAGGGTTCATCTGTTACAATTAAACTGTCTCCTGGGTATGGCTGACAGAACTCTGCCATTGCTAAAACCACCGGCCTCCTAACTCTGTCTCCATGGTGATGAGCTCTGTAATGGTAGGAACATTTGTTACCTCTTTATACCTTATGGTACCTGCACAATTACTTTTTTTTTTTTCTGTAAGAGACAAGGTCTTGCTTTGTTCCCCAGGCTGGAGTGCAGTGGCTCAATCATAGCTTCGTAGTTCACCACAGCCTTGAACTCCTGGAATCCTCCTGCCTCAGCCTCCGGAGTAGCTGGGACTACAGGTGCACACCATCATGCCTGGTTGGTTTGTTTTTGGTTTTGTTTTTTAACCTTTTGTAGATGGGGTATCGCTCTGTTGCTCAGGCTGGTCTCGAACTCCTGGCCTCAAGCAATCCTCCCACCTCAACCTCCCACAGTGCTAGGATTATAGGCCTGAGCCACTGTGCCTGGCCCAATTACCTTTTTTTAAATTAAACTTTTAATATGAGATAATGATAGATTTACATGTAGTTGTAAGAAATAACACAGAGAAATCCCATATACCCTTTACCCAATTTTTGCTCATGGAAACAGTTTGCAGAACTATAGTGCGGTACCATGACCAAGATATTGACATTGATATAATCCACCAATATTATTCAGATTTCTCCAGTTTTACTTGTACTCATTTATATGTGTGTATTTAGTTCTATACAATTTGATCACATTCATAGTTTCCCCGCATCCACCGTCACATTCAAGATATTGGACAGTTTCATCATCCACAGGGATCCCTGTGGCCTCTTACAACCACACCAGCCTCTCCCCTGCATCCTCCCTCCCCCATCCCTAAACTCCAGCAACCACTAATCAGCACTGGGCTTTTTTCACTGAGTGCAACTCACCAGAGATAGAGATTATGGCTTGTATCAATAGTTTGTTCTTTTTTATTGCTGAGTAGTATTTGATGATACACCAGAGCTATCCGGAAAGTATCCAGCCATTGCTAATATAACTAGAGTGGTTACATGGCTGGATACTTTCTGGACAGCTCTCGTAGATGTATTACTGTTTGCTTAACCATTCACTCCCTGAAGGACATCTGGATTGTTTCCTGTGCTTGGCTACTAGGAATAAAGCTGCTATTAACATTTCTGTACAAGTTTTCATGTAAACATAAGTTTTCATTTCTCTGGAATAAATGCTGACTGCTGGGTCGAACTGCCAAATTACTTACCGGAGTGGCTGTACCATTTTATATCCCTACCAGCAATGTAAGAGTGATCCAGTTTGTCTGTGTCCTTGCCAGCATTTGGCATTATTACTATTTTTTATTTTAGCTTTTTAAGCAGATGTGTAATGATATTCCTTGTGGTTTCAATTTGCATTTCCCTAATGGCTAATGATGTTGAACATCTTTCCATGTGCCAATTTGCCATCTGCTTCACCTCGTTGGTGAAATATCTCATGTCTTTTGTCCATTTTATAATTGGACTGTTTGATTCTCACTGTTGAGTTTTGAGAGTTCTTTACATATTTTAGGTATAAGGCTTTGAGACATTTTGCTTTTAAAGTAAGACATTAACAGTGGATTGTGAACAGTGAAACATATGTAGTAGTAAAATATATGACAACAATGGTATAAAGGATGGGAGGTGGTAAGTGAAAATATGCTCCTATATGGTTTTCACATTGTAGATGAACTGATTCAGTGTTAATCCATGCTTAACTGTGGTAAGTTAGGGATGCATGCCATAATCATCTGTAAAATACACAGAGAAGAACCATTAAGAAAAAAAGCAAATGAGATAATTAAGTCAACAGAAGAGATAAAACGGAATCCCAAAAGTTGGTAAGAAAGGTGGATTACAGAAACACGAAGCAGCAGAAACAAATAGGAAACAAATAACAAGATGGTAGACTCAAACCCAACCATATCAACTATTACAATAAATGTTAATGGAATAAGTACTTCAATTAAAAAGGACTAAAAAATAAGACCAAACTATAAGCTGTTTCTAAGAGATACACTTTAATTATAAAATCATAAATAGGTTGTTAGTAAAAGGATAGAAAATATTTATTACATAAACACTAATTATAAGAAAGTTGGTGTGGCTATGTTAACATCAGGCCAAGTTCAAAACAGGAGTACTACCAGAGATAAAAAGGAATACTTTATTGTGATATAAGAGTCATTTCATCAAGAAGACATACCAATCCTAAACGTAAAGGTACCTGCTAACAAAGCTTCATAGTATATGAGGCAAAAATTGACAACACTAAATGTAGAAATAGACAAATCCACTAACACGTATTAAGATTTTAAACTCTGCACTCTCAGTAATTGAAAGAAAAGCAGCCAAAGAGAAGCAGCAAGGATTCAGGAGATCTGAAGAACATTATTGAAAATTCAACTTAATAAAGAAAACTACACACTATAGATGCCAAATACTCATTACTTTGAGGTGTACATGGAGTATTACTTCAAAAAAGGCCATACGCTGGGCTATTAAAAAGTCTATCATCTAAAGCATTGAAATCATACCAAATATTTTATGACCACGATGAGACTATGCTAGAGATCAATAATAAAAGGAAATATTTAGGAAATTCTCAAAGATTTTGAAATGAAGCTACATGTTACTAAATAACCCATGATCAAAGAAGAAATCACAATGGATGTTAGAAAATACTTATAACTAAACAGTAGTGGAAATACAATAAACAAAATGACTAGGAAGCATCTGAAACAGTAATAAATGTGAAATCCACAGCTTTGACTGCTTATGTTAGAGCACAAGACTATTTCTATCTTAAGAAGAGAACAGAAATAAATATATTTCAATATGGAATTTAATTTTACAGTAAATTTGCTCAGAATATGTGTCTATGAATTGGGGAATATTTATAAACCAATGAAACAAAATGGGTCACTAGAGGGCACTATTCTCTAACTTCCAGAGGAAAAAGTGTTTGATGCGGAAAATTTAGGAAAGGCTAACTCTGGAACAAACCTGAGAGCCTTGAGATTGTATCCCTCTATTTTGTGAATGAAACAATTGAGGCCCAGAAGGAGCAAATGACGTGTTCAACGTCACACAAACACAAGTAATAGAGTCAGAACTAGAACCCAGTCTCCTAAATCTTTATAGCACATTGTGATTCTTCACGAAATCAGACAGACCCAGACTTTCCTATGGACTTTGGGAAAATGAGAGGCTCTTTTCCACAGGGGTTGCCCAGCTACTGTGATGTATGCCTGGGGTCACTGGAGCTGCTGCAAGGAGGGTAGGTGCTGGGGTCTGGGGAGTGTACTCTATGGAGAAAGCCTGCCGGAGAGTGAAACCAATATATTATAAAGGGAGGCCAAGAGGGAGAAGAGGACTTGATGGCATTTGAAGCCCCCCTTGGTGCTTGGAGCTAGCGCCACCTCTTGGACATTTCGGTTAGACAAGCTGGTAGATTTCCTTTTTACCTAAAGTTGGTTGGTATAGGAGTTTTCTGTCGCTTGCATGCAAGAGTCCTCAATATGCCAAATGTCTTTACTTTGCAAGAAGACCAATAGTATTCAAAACACACGGTTTTATTTAGGACAAAGCAACGAAAGGTTCTAGGAGACTCACCAGGTGTTTGAGAGGTGATAAAAATATGAGAAGTTTCTCCTGTTTCATTTTTTTCCCCTGGAAATTTTAGTTCCTAAGTTGTCAGAATAATTGTTTTTCTCCCCTGACTTCTCCATTGCATTCTCAGAACGATACATTATTTCAAAGGAAACTGTTCAGAAAATGTGTTATATTGGTAGAAAGTAGATACAAGTTCTGTTATCTTTAATACAATAGTGTGCTCTGACTTCTGGGGGCAAAGAATAGGGAGTAAAAATAGCATGCCTGAACATCGTTTATGTACCTGGCTTTTATCTCATTCGCACCTCATTTCCACTCCATACCAAGTCTGCAAAGTATCCTCATGTCTATTTTATAGATGACACAAATAGGTTATGCCACTTGCCTGAAGTCATCCAGTTAGTATGTGTAAATATTAGGATTTGAACTCAAGTCTATACTCTTGCTTTTTATGCTAGAAGTACTTGTATGCCATCCCAACCCAGTTTATTTTTTTATTTTTTTTGAGATGGGGGGTCTCGCTCTTGCTTAGGCTGGTCTCGAACTCCTGACTCAAGAGATCCTCCCGCCTTGGCCTCCCAAAGTGCTAGGATTACAGGCGTGAGCCACCGTGCCCGGCCCCAACCCAGTCTTGATAAACCTTCCGGAAAGTGCAGAACAGAACACTTTCAACAGAGATGTTAGCTTTTAAATTGTTTTCACTATGATGCCATGACAAAAGCACAAAGTATTCAAAGGGTATGAAAAATCAAGTTATTTAACATGTACGCAGAGGTAGAGAGCTAGTTTCTGTTCATAAAAATTCCTTTCCTTTTTTTTTTTTTTTGAGAAGTTTAAAAATTTGATCTTAGCCAAAAAGGCTGAGAAGTGATTGAACAGTTTTTACTCATACTTTCCTGAGCTATAACAAACATAAAATGTGTAAAGTGCCCTCATCTTAAGTGTAGAGCTCAGTGATTCCTAAACATATTGATAGCCATGAGCCACCACCCAGATTCAGAAATAGAACATGTCTAGCAACCCAGAAGTTTATGTCTTTCCAGTTGGTCCTCATTCACTCCCACCCAGAGGTAACCACTGGTGGGCCTTCAATAACTGTCTCTCCGCTTCATCTGCCCTTGAACTTGTAAATGCAATCACTACAGTACACATTCCTTGGTATCTGGCTTCTTTCATTCAACATGACGTCTGTGAGATTCATCCACGTGTCGCATATGGCAGTTTTTTCTTTTCTACCACTGTTATACAGTCCGTTGTTCTTTTTTAATGCATCTTCCATACTTAGCTTTGTAATGTTTCATTTCATAGACTTAAGAAAGGGGCTTTAGGATTATCCAGCCTATGTCGGCCTCTGCTTACCGAGAAAATACAACAGTCCAAGAAATGTGTCTTTCCCTGACAAGGTGGCCCAGCAAGGTCTCCTCACTTCCAGTCTAGTCCTCACCAGTCCCTCTCTGTCATGGACTGAATGTGTCTCCCCTAAATTCCTGTCAAAGCCTAACCCCCAAAGTGAGGGTATTTGGAGGTGGAGCCTTTGGGAGGTAATTAGATCATGAGGGCAGAGCCCTAACGAATGGGGTTTGGGGTCTTATAAGGAGGCGCAAGAGATGATCTCTGTCTCCAACATGTGGGGATACAGTAAGATGACCATCTGCAAACCAGAGAGAGCCCCTGCCAGGAACCGAATCTGCCAGCACCTTGATCGTGGACTTTCGGCCTCCACAACT
Organism: Indri indri; assembly: GCA_004363605.1. Classification (NCBI taxonomy): domain Eukaryota; kingdom Metazoa; phylum Chordata; class Mammalia; order Primates; family Indriidae; genus Indri; species Indri indri. The sequence continues at coordinate 12,915 of RJWJ010011294.1, forward strand.
CTGAGAAATAAACGTCTGTTGCTTAAGTCACTCTGCAGCCTGAACTGAGATACCATCTTCTAACTTTTCTAAATGTCGCTTGGCATGTATTTCCAGAAGTGTTTACTGGAAATGTGAAATATTTACACAAAAGCATAATGGAGAGGAGAAGGCAGCTGGTAGAACTTGGTGGCTTGTCTCTAGGGAAAGTGAGGGAGCCTGACCCTCCATGGCAAGCTCATCGGCCGGACCTCCGAAGATCGTGCAACTAAGCAGCGTATTTACACTGCTGAAACTCATCTAGCCAAGCTTTGACAGGCCCGCTTCCCTCTCGCTATCTTTCCCTCTCTCAACACAAGCGGCTTCAAGGATAGCCTCCACCGTTGCAAGACTTCAGGTCCCTGAGAAACCTTCCATCGATATGGACCAACCCATGCCACATCCTGCATTTCGACACATCTCTTGGCTAATTTTTTGTCAGGTGGTGGTTTAGACTGTGAACTAAAAATGAAATCCTAAGCCTCCTGCTAACTGAGTGGACCCCTCTCAGCCCAGAGGACCCCAGAGAAACCTTAAAACTGAGTTCCCAGCCATGATGGGATGGCAGGTATAAAACACAATTGCACATGTGCATGTTTTCTAAATATTCATGACTCCTATATGGCTTGTTAGTTGTGTATATTTAGGCACCCTGCTCAGTATTAAATGCTGTTCCCTTTGTCCCTCCCTCCCCTGAAGCACATGTTCCTGGCTTGTAGCCAGGAGCCCGCTTTCCCAGCCTGCCAGAATGGCCACTGTGGGCTACAAAACCTTTATGAGAAATAAAGCTCTCCTTTTTCCAAAGTATAAACGTCACTATTTTTTCTTAGTTAACAAAAAGGAGGCCAGGGCATAGTGGCTCACACCTGTAATCCTATCACTCTGGGAGGCCGAGGTGGGAGGATTGCTTCCAACCTGAGCAAGAGTGAGACCTCATCTCCACTAAAAATAGAAAAATTAGTTGGGTGTCCTGGCGCGAGCCTGTAGTCCCAGCTACTTGGGAGGCCGAGGCAGGGGATCGCTTGAGCCCAGGAGTTTGAGGCTGCAATGAGCTACGATGACGCCACTGCAACTCTACCTGGGTGGACAGAGCAGAGACTGTCTCAAAAAAACAAAAAGGGCTAGGGCAAGCTCAAGGCTCACAGCTAGCCTCAGAGATAGGCCAAACTGGCAAAGGCATCTGAGTACCAGGAGGAAATCTCTTATTCATGCAGGAGACTTGAGGGGCAGGAAACCAGACTTTAAATTAGAAACAGGTTACGTATTAGGTTATTAAGTATGAAATGTCCGATTTCCTTAAAGACTAAGTTTGACGGTTGATACCTGACATTTCACTTTGACTCTTTTTATTGTGAAGGTACATCATTTTTTAGAGCAATTTTTGTGAAACCATGGGTAAGCCAAAAATTCATGTCATTTTTGAATATGAGTTCCATCAGGAGCCAATGCAGCTCAGACAGCTTGAAATATCAACGAAATGTTTGGGAAGGATGTGGCTAATGAACACACAGTACATCGATGGTTTGAGTTCCATTCTGGTGATTTTAATCTTGACAATGAGCCACATGGGCAACCTGAGACCAAGGTGGATAATGATGAGCTGAAAGTTGTAGTGGAAGTGAATCCATCTGAACCTACACATCAATTAGTAGCAATGCTTGATGTTACTATTCCAACAATATTGGACCATTTGTAACAAATAGGCAAGGTAAAGAAGCTGGGTACATGTGTTCTGCATGAATTAACACATTGACTGCCACACTAGAAAAATAACCTTTTTCCTTGGAGCCACGGTGTTTTATTATGAAAATAGAATAAAAACTTCAGAAACAGAACGATCTTTTCTAATTTAATGAAAAATTTGTTTTTTGGTTTTCTGTGCTTGAGTTACACACCACTTGAAAAACAGTTCACGCAGTTCCCAAGGTGAAGAGACGTGTGAGTTACACATGCTTCACAACGCCCTGGGCTCAAAACTAGCATGAGTTAAGTACAACTCACATGGCAGTTAATGTATCAGCATCAGCAGAGAAATCGTGTTGGAGCTTGCCTTTCTCTGCTGTCACAACATAAAGGTGAACCATCTCTACACCACGTCAACCATTTCTATCGTTATGTGTGATGAAAAATGGATTCTCTTTGCTAACTGCAAGTGTTCCGCACAGTGGTTGGATAAAGTGCCGAAACACAGTCCCAAACTGAACATTCATCAAAAAAAGCGAATGGTGTCTGTTTAGTGGTCCAGCACTGGTATTACCCACTACAGCTTCATTAAACCTGGTCAGTCGATTGCAGCGGATATCTACTGCAACCAATTGGACAAAATGATGAGGATGCTTGTGGTTAAGCAGCCAAGATTAGTCACTAGAGACAGGTCAACCCTCTTGTAAGACAACGCTGTCTCACAAACAACATTGCTAAAACTACAGCAGCCTTTTGTGATTTTGTGGCCACTTGCTCTCCCGGTTTCTTTGCTGCTGGCATAAACAAACTACCGTTAAGATGGCAAAACTGTGTCAATAGTGCATACAATATAAATATATAAATGCATACTTGTACTGCTTAATTGTACTGCTTCTTGAGATAAACTTTTAATTCAAAATTGGACATTTCAGATTTAATGACCTGATAACAGTCAGCCATATCCCAAATGAGGCTCTGAAAGTCTGGGCTTGGCCACAGGTTATTCTTCAATGTTTATAGTTCTATTCCCCAAATCCCAAATTCTCAGCTGTGTTCAGATGGTAAAGCTTATGAAAGTTGTGGAGCTTACATTCTCCGTCTTGGAGAAAGAGTATTATTACCTGATTTTTAGTAAGAAAAAAATCTAGACAGACACATCACATTAGAATTAAAGGCAAGTGTTATTTAAAAATTGACCTGTCTACAACTCAGGTACAGAAGGTGATCCAAGTTCTTGTCATTCATGAGGCCAGCAGACCAACAACGGCATTACCTGGGAGTTTGTTAGAAATACAGAAACGTGGGTCCCACCCGAGACTCACCAAACCAGAAGACCCCCAAGAGATTCATATGCAGATCACAGTTTGATAAGCAGTGCCCTAGAATCATTCAGATAAAGAAGTTAAAGTTCTGAGAAAAGTGTGTTGCTCAGATGAAAAACATTATTTCATGAACTCTGAGTATGTGTATGGGGGTGGACATTGACGGACAGGAACCGAAAATGACTCTCTGCAGGACTGGCTGCTTCAGTCTAAGTGTCTCCAGCCTAGACTGCAGTGTCCCCACAGCACCCACGTCACTGAGTGGCCACCATGTCCCCCCTAACCCAGCACAGTTGGGAGTTGGGAGTGAAAGAAAAATTCACTTCCAGGGGCACGGCAGTCATTTCAGCCACGCTTCAAGTTCTTCCCCTTCCCACAGGAGTTGATTGCTACTAAAAGAGATCAGGCATCTGTCTGTCCTAAGCTTCTAAAAACACCTGAGGATCACAATGATGAAGAAATAATTTCATGGCATCCGAGCTAGTTAAAAAACTCCAAACTCCACTACTATCCGTTTAGTTGTAGAACTTAACACACATGCGAGACTTTTCTGAATGCTAATTCCATTCTTTTATTTCCTCATACCACAGTTTATCTGCCTTTTTACAACCTGATTTATAATAAGCAAATTGCAAATAAAAAACAGGCATTCTTTAATCCTCCAAAATGCATGTATGAAATACAGAACCCTAGTATTTGAACATAAACAGGTTTAGCTGAAACAACTGTATTGCAGTCTTAGAGTTAGCATTATAGTTTAAATAGTTATGCCTGTAAAGGTATGCATAATCTACAGTACATAGTTATTTCAGAAGCAGTTAAGACTTTTAACAAATTGAAAAAAACAACAAAACTTCAACACAAAGCTGTAACAACAATGATCTGAAACTGAAATTATTTACAATTAAACATCTGGGGCCCTGATTCACAAAACTTAGTGCATTTCATGATTTATGCATTTTATAGAGAAGGTAAGCAGTATGTAGAATGTTCCCCAGGTAAAATCTGGGATGAATGGCTTTTAGAAGAAAGTCTATCAATATACTTACTGAAAACTAGAGATAGAGTAACAAAACTAAAGTGAATGCATAAGATTTGAAAATTTAAGTATATAGCAGCAATCAGAATAACAGGCAACAACATAAGAGCTAATGCCATTTTGACAGTACTCTTGGTATGTATAGGAAGAAAAATGATTTTTTAGTTAAAAAAAGTCATCCCCATAATCACTACATGTGAGTTCTGGGCAATAGTCACCCTTCTTCCTACAGAGTTGTCTTGATTGTTAATTAGTTGTTAAGCTTAATGCCTGAATCAGAAAGTTTAAACAAAGAAGGAAAGTTCCTTTTATAAACAGTCATAAGACTTCAATGGGTTTTATTCAAGGATGAAAGCTCAGGGCAAGGTGACCGAATGGTTAGCTATTCCAATTGTCACAGAAATATCACAGATAAGGTGCCAGAAACCCAAAATTACCCTTGAAGCACTTCGATGGATTTAGGTGATTTTATGTACCCAAGGGAGGAGATGACTCAAAGAAAATTAACAAGAGAAAGTGTGTTTAAAGTGAAGTAATAAATTTCAGTGAATCAGGTCCCAGGTAGTCTTTAAAGGAACGAAAATTTACAGTAAACATTTTAAACTCTGGAATGCAGGTACTATACAATTACCAGTGCATTTACAAAACTGCTTAGGCAGTAATTGCTCCAGAGTCAAGAATTAAAAAATGTACAAGCCAGTTCGCAATGACTGTAGATATGTTATTAAAATACATTGTTAATCATAAAAATACTTTACTATGTACATGTACTGTATAAACTCTAGATTCACCTACTGAAGGAAGCCTCTAAATCAATTCCTGGCCCACTGGTCCAGGAAACAGTGCAGCTCTATTTGGTCTTCATACTATACACATGGGCTGACAGTCATGGTACTGCAGCCGGTTGTCAATAAAACAGTAATGCATTTTTCTTTTTGCAGAGTGTCTAGTTGGAAGACTCAGTTTTACTTCCGCTATATTTTACTTTCCTAAATGCTGATCCGAGTAACTCTGGGCATTCACATAATTCATGTGCAATTTGGTTACACTTCAAAAGAAGGCTATAATTCATTTCATCAGTTATTACGCTGTCTTGCTTGTAGTCAGGATGGTTTGCGATAAACTCCCTCATCCATCTGGCGACTGTCATTAGCTCTCCTGAAAAAAAAAAAAAATTTTTTTTTAGGATAATGTAATAGAAGTGTACGCGTTTTTTTTTTTTTTTTTAATAAGTTGATATTTAACGGCTAGCATAAACATTCTTAAGAGGAATCACTATGACTTTTTAGTGTAGCCACATGGCAGGGGTTGGGAACATCTTTCACAGTGTCTGAAGAGCTCCTCCTGGGGAAGAATTTTAGGCTGCAGGCAGGCAATGAGAACACACACATCCAGTTTCTGTGGTGCCTGTTAGATGCCACCCATATGCCGACCTTGCCAGCTCCTAGGGGACAGGAGCCAGCATATATGCACAAGAGCATGTGTCCTCCCATTTGGCCATAATGCTAGGACTACATACGCCGGTGTCATGAGACTGCCTCAGAGGACTGTAGGGTCCCTCCAGTGATCTTGGATCAAAGCGGTAGAGAGAATAAAGAACAGTAAGTAGAGTGAATGAACAGGGAACCTGGTAATGTGGGATTCTACCGCTTTCCTTTGTGCCACCAGAAAGTTTACAGAAGGCTCAAGTGAAATACAGATGCCACTACCATTATTACTGTTACTTTTATTAACAGCTGATGGCCCCCTGGTACTGAGTTCTGTTAGGTACTGTGATGTGATCTCCTCAAAGCTCACAAAGAAGGGGGTTCCCAAGAGGCTCACTGCTTGGAGGCAGGCGAGGAACTAGACATCAGAGTTCCTCAGTTCCTTGATGCAGCATAAACTGGTCCACAATGATAAACAACAGACACAGGTGGACATAACTAACAGGCAATCCAGATACCACATTTCATCATCTAAGATGCCACTGATCTGAAGATGAACCTCTATTTCATGAACCAGTAAGAAAAAAAGCACTGCTAATCCAAACTGTGACTCTCAAAGATTATAAGGTGTATCCAATTGCAGAAATGTTAAAATGTGAAAAAGCTGTACATGGATAAAATATGGCATACTTTAAAAGACTACTTTAAGAAACTGAACATTTCAAGATTGTGTGGTTCTGCCCACATTATGATATTAAGTAAAGAAAAGGCTGTCATACCAGATGCTCTCTTCTTAATCAGCTTTAGGTAGTTGAGAATACTACATCTGGTGTCCACATCCACTTCCATGTTTTCAAGGTAAGAGTTCAGAATTGGGATCAGTCCAGGAAACACACCTTCCTACAAGAGGCAGGACATGCTGTGAACTCCTTGCCAGGCGGCAGGCAGAGCGAGATGTACTGTACGGGGCCCCTACCTTCCCGTTGATGATGGTGTCTATGCTCATGAGGGTGTACTCCTCCACAGCGGGCTCCGTGCTGTGCTGGGCCTTGCCACACCCATCCACCACAGCATTGCCACCTGCTGGAGGAAAAGGCAGAGGAGCTTTAGTGGCTTGTTGCAGCATAAACCAATCCTAAAAATCTCAAAGAATGTAATACCTTTGCAAATGTCTTTCCTGAAGTAAAACATGTCCCGCAAGACAGCATCTCGTTTCTGTGCTACTTTCATGTTTTCATCAACCTAAGGGAGAAAAAGAATCACGACTAAGTCTGAAAACATTCTCCATCAAACATCGAAATCGTAGTGCTTTCCTCGCTTCTGCAATGAGAACTCATTCCCTTATGAATTCTACTTTCCCCTCCAATGCTTTCTGGTTGGAAGAACAGACTATTTACATGGGGCCTGCATCACTCAACCCACAGATTGGTATGTGCTTTTTAATACCAATCAGGGAATTTTAAGAGAAGCTTACCTTAAAGAAGGAACCCAAACTTATGTTCCTGTAGAATGTCTGCAATTCGAAGCACCTTTGTGCCTCAACCTTGCAATGAACCTACAGTGTTGGGAGGGCAGGTGGCCAGTTCCCTTCACACAGCACAGCGGCTCACCATGGTTCTCAGGGCAATGAAGGCGGGGCGGGCCTAGACGCCATTCTCCTGACTGCCAAGTTCAGTGTTCTTCCCTTCCTGCCACTGGGGTTTTGCCTACTCACTTCAGTGAGGAAAGGGAAGAAGAGTCAGCGGGCTGTCAGATCTGGAACAAGGTGACAGCCCTCCAAGGGCAGAGGGTCACCGCTGCTTGCCCACCTGCCGGCTCTGGCAGTGGTGCCTCATTCATGAACTCTTCTGTCTGTGAACTCTCCATTTCTCCAACGACTTTTTAAGACCTTCAAAGTAGAACTTTTCGACTTTTTAGTAGCAATCCCTTATTTTCTGTAATGAAATCTTACAGGGAATCTCAATATATAAAATAGCCGCTAGTTAGAGAGCCAGGTCGAAGTGGTACTCAACCTTAGCATCAGATGATACTAAATCTTTAATTATTAGGTCATTAAATACGAAATGTCAGATTTTGAATCAAAAGCGTAGCTTATTATATCTCAAACAAGCAGCACAATTAGTCAAAATATGCACCTAAACTATGGACACAGTTTTGCCATTTTAATGGTAGCTTGTTTACGCCAGCAGCAAAAAAACCTGGAGAGCAAGCAGCCATGAAATCAAGAAAGGCGTTTTCCACAGCTTGTGGAGAATTGAATCTTCTTCCTTGCAAGAAGGGGTCCAAAGCCTGGAATAAGTGGTAGTCAGGTGGTGCAAGATCTGGCGAAAACAGTGGATGACAGAGAGTTTCCAAGTCCAGGTTCTGTAGTTTGAGCAGCACAGGGTTGTCTTGCAAGAGGACTGGCCTGTCTCTTTTGACCAATCTCGGCTGCTTAATCACAAGCGTCCTCCTCATTTTGTCCAAATGGTTGCAGCAGACATCCGCTGTAATTGACTGACCAGGTTTCATGAAGCTGTACTGGATAATACCAGTGCTGGACCACCAAACAGACACCATTAGCTTTTTTGATGAATATTCAGTTTTGGATTGTGTTTCGACACTTCATGTGATCCAGCCATTGTGCTGAACAGCTGCGATTGTCAAAAAGAACCCATTTTTCATCATAAATAACAATATGGTGTAGAAATGGTTCACCTTTATGTTATGACAACAAAGAAAGGCAAGCTTCGAGACAATTTCTCTTCTGACACTCATTTAATTCATGTGGAACCCATCTATCCAGCTTCTTTGCCTTGCCCATTTGTTTCAAATGGTCCAATATTGTTGGAAATGCAACGTCAAATCTTGTTGCTAATTCACATATAGGTTGAGATGGATTTGCTTCCACTACTACAGCTTTCAGCTCAGCATTATCCACCTTGGTCTCAGGTCACCCATATGGCTCATTTTCAGGGTTAAAATCACCAGAATGGAACTTGTCAAACCATAGACATACTGTGCATTCATTAGCCACATCCTTCCCAAACACTTCATTGACATTCCACCAAGCTGTCTGCACTTCACTGGGTCCATGACGAAACTCAGAGTCGAAAATGGCATGCATTTTTGACTTATCCATGGTTTCACAAAAATTGCTCTAAAAAAAATTTAAAAGATAATCACAAGCCAAAATGTGCACGTGAAAGACTGAGGAGGTACCTTCACATTAAAAATGAAACAAGTGTCTAAGTGAAATGTCAGAGATATCAACTGTCAAACTTAGTGCTAAAGGAAATTGGACATTTCATACTTAACACTTAGCCTCCTCCCATACTCATTATCGGGGGAGTCCTATTGTTATTGCTTCATTTTTAAAAAGACATATAGGACCTTCTGAATAATCTCAATACTTGTAGGAGCATATTCAAATATTAAATAATAGTCTAAAATTCCACCATGGCCACGAACATCTCTTGTTTTCATTTCAAATAATATTTGGTTTTTTCTTAGTCTTGAGAAAAGTTCATAAACACTACTGGTTTTATTTTAATTTCTGCTTTTATGAATTCCTTTTTAAAAGTATATTTTATGATCACTCTTTAGATTCTTAACTGCTTAGGTTTATTTTCAATCTTATTGTTAAGACATTTAAAGCTATGATTTTTGTCTTTGAGACTATTTCTGCCAGCATCCCACTGCCATTCGCTCTCTTGTACAATCTGTAATTCTAATTTTGATTCACCTAAAACCTACTGGGAAAGACATTTTAAATTTTCAATAGTTAAATTTCTCTAGAATATCTTTTTGTTCAATTTGGGTGGGAATGCATCCTGTGTGTCTACTTCTGAGAAGTAAAGATTCCCCTTAATTTTTGTAAATCTTCCTCAGGGCATTTGAAGAATGCCGTGGCATGAAGTATGTGACACAGGCTATACAAACCCACTTATTAACCATGTCCTTTAGTTCCCCAATGGCCTTTCTTGTCCTTTGATGTACAACCTATTGGTTACTGAGTAACACACAAGGTGCTCTGCTAAGTGGGGTTTGCCTCCATTAATCTTGCCTGGGCTCACAACAGCCCGCCTATCCCCATCTGCATGTGGAAACTGAGGCACTGAGATGGAGAAAAACTTGTCCAGGTTAAAAAGCTAGGAAGCAGTACAGGGATTTATGTATGTAGCTCTCACAACTGAAGCCACATTTTACCCATCACCTTAAATTCTTCTCATGATTCTAAGAAGCGCCGTTACACTTTATGGTACAAAAAGAACTGTGGCTTTAACATCATCTTGGAAGAATATATAAAATTGCTTTCCTTATCCCGTTTAATATTTTCTATTTCATATTTTACTTTCTCTGATATTATTAATACTTTGTCATTCCTGTTAGCCTTTTAAAAGGTTATTGTGAACTGGGCTCACACCTGTAATCCCAGTACTTTGGGACACTGAGGCAGGACAATTGCTTGAGGACAAGGAATTCAAGACCAGCCTGGGCAACATATTAAGACCCTGTCTCTACAAAAAAATTTAAAAAATTAGACAGGCATGGTGGCATGTTGTCTACAGCGCTGGCTGTGTGGCAGGCTGAGGCAGGAGGATCGCTTGAGCCCAGGAGTTTGAGGTTACAGGGACCTATGATGACACCACTGCACTCTAGTCTGGGCGACAGAGCAAGACCCTGTCTCAAAGAAAAAAAAAAATCATTATGTAGCTCTTTATTGCCAGTATTTGTCTTTAGGTATGTCTTTTGCAAATAATTTATAAAAGTAATGTTGCTATTTTATATTTTATATTAGCCTATTTCATAGGACAGTTTAGTCTATTCAAATTTGTTTTCGTTTTATTTTTACACCACTTTATATGCTGCGGGCTATACCATCTTACCATTCCCCTGGCTCCACACCCGATTTTGTGGCACTGTAAAGTTTTCTTTGTTCATTTTCCAACTCTTTTAGCCAGCAGTTTAGAAGTAATCAATCATATTTCTATACTATTAGTAATTTACCTTACCTTGGAAACAGGTAGTTTTGAAATTATCACTGTAAATGTCAAGTATTGAAAAGTATCTACCATTCGTCTCCTTCTACTATCCCCTTGCTAGGTGTTATGGTCTGAATGTTTGTGTCCCCTGCCCCCCAAAATTTACACATGGAAACTTAATCCCCATCAGGACAGTATTAGAAGGTGGAGCCTTTGGGAGGTGAGTAGGTCATGAAGGCTCCACCCTCATGAAGAGCACTAGTGCTCTGATAAAACAGACCCCAGAGTGCTACCTAGCCCCTTCCACCACGTGAGGACGCAGGAAGAAGGCACCAAACGTGAACCAGAGAGTGAACTCTCACCAGATGCTGAATCTGCCAATGCCTTGATGTTGGACTGTCGCTCCATGAATTAATATTAAACGTGTATCGGGACAGGATTTGTCTTAGGAGTTTTGCAGAGCTTTGCCCTGAAGGAATATGTGAACGTGTTGGTTTGCATTTAAAATGCTGTTACACACCGGAAGGGCCTCTGAAAGACAGTAGCGGCTGTATCCCACAAGGCGCCGCATTTCTCAGACCTAAAGGTTTGGATTTGCTTTGTAAAGCACAAGTGAATCTGTTAAAAACTACAGGCTGAGAGCTGACAACAGAGTGCCCTCCGGAACAGACAGCAGACAGCTTCCTGAATGGCTAAAGCAAAGCTCTTGTTTAAACCACTCTAGACTACCTGTCTCCATTCACAATAACCTAATAAACATGGAGCCAACATATCTCTGTTTACCCCCTGTTAAATGATAAACTTACCTTAGAATTTAGATGTTAACCTTTGAAAGACTTTGTAACTGTTTGCTCACGTAGACAGAATTTGTCAAAGAATCTGTAGAAGCCTTCCGTAGAAGCCTTTTGAAAATCTGTTAACCTGAGAGGAACTACCTGCTGTTATGTAAACCTGTTGCCCCTGGCAATTATTTACTATTCCCTATAAGTTACCACGTAAGACTTCATTCGGGGCTTTTTTTGGAGATCGACAGAGAGGTCCAAGCCCCCTGAGCTACCGCTTTGCCTATAACCTTTATAAACTTATAAAACTATATCTTTGTCTCAGTGTATTCTTTTATTTCTTCCATTTTCCATTTTTCTCTATTATTTTCTTATCCCTTGCAACTCTATCAAAGGGACCTGGCTTTTTGCGGGGAGCATTGGCGACGTTCCCCGCATTGGACTTGCTAGCCTTCAGACGTGTAAGCAATACATTTCTGTTGTTTATAAGCCACCCAGTTTGTGGCATTTTTGTTATAGCAGCCCAGTCTAGACTAACATGCTAGAAAAGACTTCCAGCATACTTTTAGTCCTAACTTGATCTATTAAGTTTTGTTAGAATCACCTGGAATTTAAGGACTAACTTGGCTGGGAAAAGAATTCTGTGGTCCTAATTCTTTGACCTTTCAGGATTCTGAAGGCTTCTTTCCATCTCTTTTCTAGTACTTAATGTTGTAAATGAAAAGCAGTATCAGCTGACTTTTCCACCCTTTGAAGGTATCCTAATTTTCTCTCCTGTCCTGACAGTTGGTTCTCTGACATTCAGAAATGTCTAGATTTTTCTTTAAACATTTCTGTCCCATCCTTAATAGACTCTTACATTAAGGAAAATTCTATTATTTCTTTCATGTCTCTCCTATACAGAGTTTATTCTTTTCTTCTAAATTCTTACACAAATGCTGAACTTTCCAGAGCAGTTCTCCATGCTTCGGTCTTTTCCATAATTTCCATTTCTTCACCATCCTGCTGGGATCAATCTTAATTTGGTCTCCTAAGCCACTAACTTGGATCTTCAACATCTGCTCTACTGGTGAGTATACTCAGTATACTTGAGTTTTAAAGGTACAGCTACCATGTTTTTTAAGAACTTTCATTCTCCAAATGTTCTTTGGTTCATAATGCTTGTTTATTTTATGGCTGTGACCCTTATCTAGAATTTAAGAATTCCTTCCAGTTTCTTGAATCAACTATATTTCACTGAGAACACTATACTCTGTAAGACCAGCTGGGCCCTTCTCTTTAAGGCTGCTAATTGCTCTCAATTTTCTGTTGACTTTTAGACTTCTATTTTCATTTATAAAGAAAGGCCTTGACTGGTAGTTTACATGGACTCTCCCTTAGATGGACTTGGTCTCCCCAGCAGGTATGCTTAAGGCAATGTGGGCGCACAGAATTCTATGGGCCACCTTCAGTCTGGGTGGTGACAAGCGGGCAGGCACGGGCTGACAGCCAGGCTTCCTTCAGGGGGTGCTGGGGGGACACGCACAGGCTGGCAAACCCCTTGTGGAGGGAGCAGAGAGCAAGGCATCCTGGGGACAGATGCTGGGGCTAAGTAGTTTGATTCTTGCTTCCATGTTTGCGGTGACAGAGCTGTTCCACTTCTCCTCTCTCTGGCCCTAACACCCTTAGCAGGAGCCCCTGCAGTGGAGCCCTCCCTCTGCTTAGCATCTTTCCCAGTCACTCTCTGCCGAGAGGACCACGGGAACCAAAGGCCCCCACCTTCCTCAGCTGTCCTGCCCCATCACCTACAGTTGCTCTAAGGCTCTGCTGGGAAGCTTCTCCCAGAAAGCTCCTTTTTCGTCTTTGTTGAGCTGGGGCTGATTAACTCCGATTTGTTTTTCTGGCAGTCCAATGCCATCTACGTTCTTCATAAACATCGCAAGTTCGGTTCTACTGAGACCTTTCCCTGCAGCCAGAGGTTACACTTTCCCCTCCTATCCTAATTTTAATATTGCAATCAAAATGGGATTTCTGGGTGGATGAAATCAATTTGTGGGACTACTTGTAGCCATCATCATCTTCAATGGAAATCCTTTAGAAATAAAGCTTAGGTTTAAAAGGAAAAAAAGAACAGAGTGGAGGGAGAAGCATTTTATTGTAAAGGGTAAACAATACTAAACGAAGTCAGATTTCAAATAACAGAGATACAAATGACTGTATCTATAGATATCTCTACCCATCACCATAATGAAACACATCCTCACCTTTGACAGAGGAATGAGAAAATCCAGTTTGTACGAAAGGATCACTCTGGTGAGCAGTACCACAAACACCACATAGGCAGAGTTCTCAAAGTCTGTTAACTGAACCTAGACAAGCAGAAGCCCAGAGAAGTTATGGACCAACAACGAACCTAGACAAGCAGAAGCCCAGAGAAGTTATGGACCAACAACACAAACGTGCTCTTCCCTGGCCCAGGCCCCTCTCCTAATTCCCATCTGGGTCTGGAAGCCCTCTGACCACGTCTATTCTCAGAAACCACCCGCCTTAGCTTTTGGACTTGCTTTTAACGTGCACATGCCGGATTCTTATTGCCATATAACAAATTTAAGTAAGAGGCTTCTGACAGGAGCGTCAGAGGGTGACAACAGTCAGAGGAAGAGTGCTTTTGAGCCAGTTCCTGCCGACGCCTGGGTCTTACCTCCATGGGTCGGAATTCGACTCTCCATCCAATATCTGAGTTTGGAGGAGGGGGCTTAAATCTCATTGTCTGCCAGTTTGTGGACTGAATATTCTATAATAAAAAAGAGAATAAACCAAATTTTCCACACATCCAGGAAAATATTAAGATGATTTGCTATTTAATTAGGGAAGAAGACTGTTTACCATCCGTGCCAAATACTCTTTAACTTACAAACACAAAAATGTGTAACTTTCTTGGAGCATGATCTTCTAAGAAAATAAAATAAGTGTTCACGAAAAGTCAGACACCCTACCCCTGCATGCCTCATCCCCACTCCCACTGTCTACCCTCACGACTGGGCAGCCTCTGAGGAGTTACACGGCCCAACCTTATTCCCACTCTGCGAGTTCTGGCAGCCAGGCTGCCATTCTGAGAGTCACTGGACATTTCCATCTCCTCTCCTCTGTCCTCCCCTTAGGTCCTGGGCATGCTGCTGCTTCAGTGACCCCAGAGCCTGAGAAGGGCAGCTGTTTCTTAAGATGTTGAGAGATGGCCCTGGACATGCTGGGAAGCCTAATGGCAATCCTGGGAGGATTTGTATCTCTTTTGAGAGTGTGGTGGGGAAGGTAGGTGCTATAGACTGTATTTAGAAAGGCACACATGTAAATATCTACATTTAACATTAGGTGATAAGCCACTGAAAAAACTGATTGTGTTATTTTTTGTGCAGCTGATAATTTAAATTTTTTACCATTAGGCAAACAAGAGAAAATACTGAACAAAAAAATTTACAATCAGATAACCTGTAAGAATCATAGAATAAAAGTATTTTAAACCAATTTTTGATTTTTCTTTGTTCTTTACTGCAGTGGGTAATGTAAGGCCTATGAGAGTTCTACTATTACCAATTCCTTGCAGGTACAGAAAACTGGCTCCATCTAGGCTCACGGAATGAAATGCATTCAAAATAGAGGAGATACCTCAAAATGGTCAGACTCATTGGCATCATCCAGGTGTATCTTCTCTTCAAACAGAGTCAGTGGGTCTCTGATAAAGAGGTGAGCAACATGCTGGGCCAGGAGATGGTCAATGCCTGCAAAGACAGATGACACGGGCACTCACTGCAGAGCGGGAGACACCACTTTCTCTAAGTCTAGAAAGAAGACAGGATAGCTCAGGAAGTTTGAAGAGAGGGTGTCTAGAGACTTAGGAAATAGCTGGTTTGTTTAGCATCTTCACCTCGCCCAGGATTTTATCCTATGGACACTGGGGAAGTGTCAGAGTTTCATTCACTACTTACACAATGCCTGCGGGGGCACTGGTGTGGACCTAGGTACAGACCTCCAAAGTAAGTTCCTTTGGCTAAAAGTCAAGAAGATCTCACAAGTATTTGGAACTTGAAACTTTAGGAACAAGCAGCCTCATAAGAAAAGTTAGAGACTTCACACTAAAAATAGAAACCAGACCAGGAGTCAGCAAAAAAGTTTAAAAGAGCTTTGAAGAACTAAAGACGTACAATTGAACCTAGGAAAATGGAATGGAAGCTCACCTTCCTGCAACAGCTGTTCGTAGATTTCTTTATCGATGGTCAAGTCGATGTCATTATATTTCTCTCCACACTTAGATAAGTAGCTGTCTATTGAGTCGTATCGGGATTTACTAATCCTAAAGTTATTGTTCTTCAGTGGCTAAAATTTAAAAATATACGAATAAATGCCATGCAAAATGATCTGGAAATAAACTAATGCCCCAACCAATTATATTAAAATGCTGCATATTTTTATATACAACAATATAAAAACCTCAACATAAGACACTGAAGTTAGTGAATCCTAAAAAGGATTATTAGGGAAAATTGTATTTTAAAAAATCTGAAGGCAATTTAAGTACCCCTTTCTTCTGATATGATTTAAATATAATTTTCTTTTTAAAGCAGATCATTCTCATTCTTCTTAAGCTAGGAAAATGTGAAGCTGAAAGCAAAAAAAAAAAAAACCCCTATAAAATCAAAATGATCTATCCTTTAAAGTTTATTTCTACTCAGAAAGTATGTTCAACAATTTATGAATAATCACATAAAGATCAGAGCAGTAGTACAGTCCAGGCTGCAACTTCACAATCACTTGGGAGAGGGGGATCCTTAAAAAACACCTATGTCCAGGACTCAGTCCTAGAGATTCTTATTTATCAGGTCTAGGATGAAGCCTGAGTGTCTATTTTTAAAGATCTTCACAGGTGGTTCTGATGCACACCCCTAGTTGGAGAAATGCAGGGTGGGTTACAGCTCAACATGCAAACAAGAAGTGCTAACCTATCCTTATTAAGCAAAGCCTAACCCTTTATATGGAAAAAGAGTCTTTTACAAAAAATTATACCTTCCACAGCAGAAAGCATCATATACAAAGCACTCACACAGTGCCAAATGCCTTTTGGTAAAAATAGCCATCAGCACTGACTTCCAAAACAGAAAAATGGCACTAATTTTAAAAGAAGCTAAAACAAATACATAACAATGTATGATAAAAATTAACTCCCCACCCAGTCCAAATCACTTTTCCCACATATTCACCCCAAAACAAATCCTATGAAGTCAAAGACCAGATACAAAGACAGTTGATGACAGTATTTCCTCCCATATGTGACTAACCTACTTAAGATAAAAATTTAAGGGGAACTTCAAAATTGCAAGTAGTTAAAATAACTGCATTTTACCTGCTTGATTTAAAAGGGCTATTAAGGAAAAATCATTCCCACCTCCAGTCCTCTCTCCTCCCGAGTTCTGTCATCTACAGATGCAGAAATCACTCCCCAGCGACAATCAATGTCTGACACGTAGCCTCGGTAAAAAGGAGACGCAGCACTCAAAGCCATCTAAAAACAAACAAAAGTCAGTTCCTGTAGATTCAGTGTCACTTACATGCTGAAAAAAGCTCCAGAGTTATTTTTCTGGTCAAAAAGAATCAGTTTATGCAACCCATACAGACTTCCACCATATGTACCTGCGCGTGCTTTCTTATAGTGAAACATCAGAAACCACCCAAATCCTCAGATTTGATTCATTCGAATCATCCTCTCTATAATGTGGAAACAACCCAAATCCTTTCCCATGAAGAATGGCAGAGAGAAAATGGCTACACTCAAACCTGACACTTCTCACACGTTTTACTAGCAACAGTAAACTTCTACAGCTTAGACTCTTAGCTCATTAGCTCTAGATCTGCAGATTATTTATATTCTTTTCCGAACAAACTCTTAACTGACGTGATTTACACAGCACACTATTAGCAAATTCTGCACATGTAGTCTTATTTCATACAAAGAAGTACGTAAAATAAGAAGTAATTTCTACTTACGACAATTGGACAGATAGTGGCCAACTGATCATAAAGGTATCTGGCCTCAGATATGCTGCAGGCTTGGAATGTCACCTGTTTAAGATTGCAAGTTATTAACAACAAGGAAAGATCATCAGCACGCTCCCCAGTGAAGTCAGAGGAGAAAGATGGCTTGGGAAGGGAGGGGTGAGGGAACAGCCCTTCGCTGATGACAACATTTAAAGCATGGTTTTGTTCAAAAGCTGTCTTCAGTGAATTTAATCAGAAAACGGTATGTAATCATTTTCCACTACCTATAGACGACTAATATATGTAACCATGTTCCTAAGTGAAAAATGACTAAGTCAGGACACAAATAGATGATGAAGTTCAGCAAAGCGTTTCCTCTTCTACTGGCTTATTTTCTTCTGCAACTTCCCATCCCTTCGTTTAGCTGAGGGATTACGTACATTGTGAAACAAAAGGGATTTGGGGATGTTCGTGATAGTTTCCAAAGTTCACTGGTGGCAGTGTGGGGAACAGCTTGGAAGGGGGCGAGACTGGGAAGACAGGGAAGCAGACAGAACACTACCTGTCAAGGAAAAGGCTGAGAAGGGCTGTGGGGAGAGGCACACCAGAGTCAAAACATCAGGTGCCGGTGACCAGTGGGGACGGAGAGTGGCAGGGATTGGGGAGAGGCGCTTAGGTTTTGGCTGGGGTGCTCCTAGGACAACCAGGAAGAAGAATTAGAGAAAAAGAGGTCATGTGCCGTGATGGGCTTATGAAACCAAGGAAACAGATATCCAAGAGGCCTTGTAAGTGGCTGGGTCTTCAGGGCTGGTGCCCAGAAGAAAAATCTGAGCTGGAGAAATATTTGGGGAGTAGGTTTAGGCGATGTCCTAAAGATGGAGAGATCACCCCGGATGCCCACACAAGGCAGGCAGGGCAGGTAGACACTTAAGAGTTAGGCAGGAAAAAAGATCACATAATTTGGTTAGCACAAATCATCGCCTAAAACAATTACCCGATAGAAACTAAAAAAAGATCTGCCTTCTTTGGGGGATTGGCGTAGAAGGGGCAAGGAATACAAATTGTGTTTGTGTTAGCACATTTGTAATAACTGCAAATTGGCAACAGTTTTAATTTCCTCTGTTATAGTTTGAATTTAGCACTGGTTTGGAAATTTAAGTGTTTAAGACTTGAAATCACAGCAGCTGAGTGAATAATATGTTGACTGTTACGATCTCAACTGCTAGTTATAATAGTTTTAGCTAGATCTCAACTTTGCTTTTTTAACAGCTGACAACTTCTGTTGGTGACTCACAAGTTTATCTGCTCAATTATGATGGCATTTCATGTCAGTGTGGAGACTAACCACAGAAAATAATTATTTAGACAATTTAGTGTCCTGACCTTCCTATAATTTCCATGTCACTGCTTAAGTCAGCACTGTATTTTAACTAAAAGGTAATGATAATTAACTAGTCATTACAAATAAATTCAACATGCAGAGTGTCACAGACATCAAGGAATAAAAGTTTCAAAGGTTAACAGAAATATTCAGAAGGATTGGCAATTAGGTCATTACCAAATAAGGGTCATTTCTGCAAACAGGTGCAAACTTGGAAACCAGTTTGTGCATGGTAAGGATTAAATAAGAGAGGAAACGGGAACTCGTGAGCAAAGTATTTATGTATGAAATCACTAAAATTTAAGCTTCAGGAGGGCAGGGACGTGTCTTGCCGTTCTCTATTCCAAGTTTGTAGGATGGTGTCTGACACCTAGTTACTGCTTAACAAATATGAATTAAATGAACAGAGAATCTTGAAGGTAAGACAGTGCCAAAGAGGAGAACACAGGGGTAAAGGTATGGTGAGAAACTTGAAAAACCGTGACCCCCAAAACCAAATTTATAAGGCATTAGGACTAAAAAATACCCAAATGTTCCCCCTAAGTATTTTGACTGATGAATTATTTTGAACATGAATCTTGTTGTTTATTTAGGTCTTTTTTTAAGTTACTTTTAGGTATTTTAGTGTGTGTTATTTTATTTATTTATTTATTTATTTTAGAGACAGGGTCTCACTCTGTTGCCCAGGCTGGAGTGCAGTGGCACCATCATAGCTCACTGTGCCCTCAAACTCCTGGGCTCGAGCGATCCTCTAACCTTGGCCTCCCAAAGTGCTGGGATTACAGGAGTGAGCCACCATGCCTGGCCTATTTTTGTTTTTAAATGATGCTATGCGAAGCATTTCTTCTTTCCAGTTTTTTGACTGGCTTCTCTCACATGTCCTAATACGCACTGGACAATTAATATGTGAATCCTAGAAAAGCCAACCTTAGAAAAGTATGCTTACAAAAATTAGCAACTGGAACTTAATAGTTTACAATAGTGAAGTGACTTAGTTATATTAAACAAATTTAGTAATTAGCTTCCTTACTGTAGAGCTCATATGGCAATCACCAAATCAAATAGGACATCACTGTTGACAATGGCTTTAATAGAAAAAAGAGAAGAATCCTTACACCTTACAAAGGTGTGACTATACCAACAGTTTTGGTCCTGGCATTCTTTAAAGTATCGTATGAAAAAGAGACACATGCCACTAGGAAACTGAAAAGAGGGGGCAAAAAAAGAGGAACTAGGAAAAATATACCTAAATATCTCAACTAAAATTTACTTAGAATCTAGTTTTGAAGTCACACGATTTTCTCAGGGGGGCGGGGAACCCATCGAAACATGTCATAAACTTACTGCTTAATAAATGATTCCTGAAAAGCCCAAAAAGAGTCAAGAATTTGAATGTGGTTAAAATGCTTTTGGTTTTAGACAGTTTTCTGCTTTATTGTAATAAGTAGTTTCTAGTGTTCCACTTAAGAGATACAAGGCAGGGATTTCTGTGGTGATTTGTGGAATTTGTCTCATTTGCCACACACTTACGTGGAGTATTGAAACTGGGACACAACACTGGGAAAAAGATAACTTGATCATAAACCCACAACAAAGCTTAAATTGGATGGAAAATTGTTATTTACAATAAAAATGTTGATCATCTACCATTAGGACATATTTATTTGTCTACATACAGTGTTTCAAGGGAAAGACTAGCCCTTTGGAACTACAGGGTGTCCCAAAAGTCACCATACACAGGGAAAATGGGAAATTGTAGCTAAATGTACCTTCATTTACAAAATATTCATTACAAAATTTTAAGAAATGTTTCCTTTGTATGGAGACTTTCGGGACACCCTGTATGTTGGAGTAAATATGCTGTCCTTGGCAGAACACCTTGTTTTAATATTAAACCAAGGAAAGGTAATCAGTACTATAATAGCACTTAAACAATTTTAAAGCTATGCACTGTAAGTTCTAGAACTTAATGGTTCTCTTTAGAAATATTTGTAATTAAGATAGGAAAGCAGATATACTTAAAAGGCAAAAGGTCTCTTTTCATGAAGCGTGACTGTTTGTAACTTACTGGCCTACGTTTGTTTGGAAGCCACATATTTTATATTACCTATACATGTCAAGAAAACAGTAAAAATTATCCTTGGCCATGTTATTTAAACACATTCAGCATAGAAAAATCTGACTCTGGCATTTAATTTGGATTATACACAGTTTAAAAAATAGACAGATCAGACGTATATGTGCAAAGAGGTGTGTGTACATGCCGCAGCTGTGTGAGATGAGGGGACGCTGGCTTTCTGGGCCTCTGTGTTGAGAGTAATCAGGCTGGTGGCCCAGAAGGGCCTCCCATGGCCAGGTGCTGTGCTGCTCCAGGCCCCTAAGGACTCTGCTTCCAATCAGCTGAAGTAATCAGAACTGGATAAAATCTCCGTGGACAATAACAAGCAGCCACTCTCTCTTTTTTTATATGAAATTTTCAATTTGAAAATTTACATTTCGTGCAACTCCTCTGCCTGTTCTAACATGATTTTAATCAAACTGAAAGTTAAAAAAACACTTCTGTTAAAGCAATGAAATAAATATGAGCTTAGACTCAGACCTAGAAGGGGGCCTTAATATAAACGCTTCTTTTCACTGATGAGAAAACTAAGCCAAAAGAAGTGAAGGAGTTACCCAAATACCTGAGCCAAAACCCCGTCGTAGGCCCGTGTGCTGCCTGATGGGTTCTGTGCTCTCCCACTAAGGTCCTAAGTGAGCCTTGGCACAAGCACTGCCAGGGGCACCAGTAATTTAATCAGATCCAGAAAAAATTTTAAATGGGTAAATAGAGAAAGGCTATTTTACCCCCTGTACAACTTAGCCAGGGGTAAGACAAACATGGGCTGCTAAATATTTAGTCTTTTTATACCACTAGAAGGCTTTGCACAAATGTAAAAATTTAAAGTCCAAACAATCCTTCTCTTGAATTACAAAATCATTGGAATATTTCCGTGAGAGCTCGTTTCCAGAAATAAGAGATTTGAGTGATGTTTAACAACCTCACTAGTCTGTCACTACATGGCAGTAAAAACCAGGCATGTAGAAAGAAAACAAAGACAATGATCACGGAATATTCTGCATTTTAAGTTAATTAATAACCACAGTACAGTATACACCTTTGTGGCAAACTGTAGACTCTGTAGAATTATTAGTAAAGATACAGCTTCCAATGAATTTACTAAAATAATTTCATTGCTTTTCAGAAAGGCATACGGTCTACCATCTCATCCTGATTAAACTGTAATTTTTAAAAAAGGAAACATGCACACATAAAGAAGTTAATAAACAGAAACAGATGAGGACACTTTCCCTCTCTGGATATTTGAAACAATACCTGAAGACAGCAATTGCCCATCCCAAATCCCATGGCATCCATGTAAATATGATCCGGCTTAGAAGCCTTTGCTGCCTCATCATCCTCAGGAAATGTTTCTATAAATGGAGATGGTGTGTTCTTGTCCTTAAATACTGTATTATTAATTAAAAAATAAAAGAATAAAATGTTGAGAGTCAATCATTAAACAACAGTTCAACAGGTATCTCTCCCACCCTGCCACCTCTCTGCAGACTTACTTGGCACATTGATGACAACCTTTTCTCCTCTCCTGTGTCGGATATTTCTTGTTAAGGTACTAAAACAGACAACCAAACGTCATAAATTGGTCACCTAAGAGTCATCATGTGTAAGAAGAATTTCATCATATACAGGTAAATGCAATGAAATCAAACTAATTCTCTAAGACCACCCTACAGAAAATGTGGGTCAAGATACTCTTAAGGGAATTTTCTGGAAAAAGGTTTTGCCTTAGTATCAACTCCTTGGCTCTTGCTTGAGAAGGCCATTCTCTCCCTGCTCAGCCCTGCTTCCACAGCTCCCTACAACTTACCAAATCAAGTTCAGGTGTCAAGGTCTGCCATGGTCCGATTTCACCCTATGTTTCTAACGTTCCCCACATTAACTTGAAAGACACTGGTCAAACTTTAGCACTCCTTTTCCCCAGGCTTCTCTGGAGCCCCACCCAATACACCTCATTCCTCTCACCCCCGCAATCCTCCACATTAGTACTTATCCTCCAGACTGTGCTGTCTCACCCAGAAGCTACCAGGCACACTGTGACCATTAAGCACTTGAAACATGGCTAGTCCTAATTAAAACATGCTGTGAGAGTAAAATACACACTAGATTTTGAAGACTTAGTACAAATAAAAGTAAAATTTCTCATTAATAATTTAAAAATACTGATTACAAATTCTGGATCTATTGAGTTAAATCAAATATATTATAAAATTACATTTACCCGTTTTTTACTTTAATGTGGCTACCAGAAACTTTGTAATTACATTTGTGGTTCACCTCATGTTGCTATTAGACAATGCATCCATATACTCAGCTTAAATGCCACCTCTTCTATGAAGCTTGCTTTGATCCCCCCATTCAGAAACACCCTTTCTCCTAGGAGGATCTCTGGTGCTACCATCTTTGGATATATGCCATAATCTATCTTTGCTTGCAGCTGAATATTTTTATTTTCCTTTAAACACATGACAACATTTGAAGTTGGGAACTATGTCGATAAATCTTTGTCTCCCTTAAAGACATTGCGCACAGCACATGTGTGGACGTGTTAAAGGAATGAACACTAAGAAGTCCCCACGTTTCTACCTCAGGCTCAGGAGCCTGGGCTCAGGATGACGGATGAGCGCTAAGGTACAAAGCCAAGGGCAGCCTGGTGAAGCCCTGAAGCAACTTAAAATCTAAGAATTAAACTACAAACTAACAGACCTAGTTAACAGAAGGGAGAGTGCCTATACCAGCTGCTGGACATGTTTTACCTTCTTACCAAGGTATACAGAGTGAGATGAGCTGATCACAGATACTGATGGTAATTTTGAGAGGGGAAAAAGGTAGGAATAACTAAGGGAAAGCTTCCCAAAGTAGGTGTTTACACAACTAGGACTGAAAGTAATCTCCCCATTAGAGAGAGGATAGTGGCTAGACAAATGACTTTAAGACGACTTGGAAAACGGACAAACTGAGGCTGGATGCAAGAAGTGACCACCAAGCAGCAATGGAGGCCCTGAGGATGTGAACAGGTGTATGTCTGCCGCCTTCTGCGGTTATTTAGGGAAGCAGCCAGAATTCAGTAAATGCTCAAAAAGGATTCCTGGACTGGACAACCACATTCTCAGAAGGCAGAGATCTGAGTGAGGGGCTCTTGCATTTCAACCTGAAGCCATACTCACCTGAAGCGAGGGTGCTTGTTTATTGCTTCATCTGGGAAGAAGAGGGACTTGGAAGCTCCTCCTTCAACCGGGTTGGGTGTGTACTCGGGTATTGTGAACCCAGGACAGCCTAATCTACAACAAATTGAAGAACTAAGTAGATGGGATTTGTTTTCAGGAATAAATTACGTGTATTTTTGCCATCATTGCACCTGTTAAGAACATCTCACTTCTGTTATTCCCGTTTCAGAGGCTTTGTGTTTACAAAACAAACGCTCTGTAAGCGCTCTGCCCCTTTACAGCCCCTGCCTGCACTTCCTGCTTGAGTCTCACGAACTTCACCTTGCTCTTCTGTGATTCCAGCCCAGCACTGATTTACCAGAGTCTCTGCTTGCTCACAGTCCGGAGCATTTACTTCGGTCCTCCCCACCTCTTCATCTAATAGGAAGGACAACGCAGAAGTCACTTCCCTAGGTCACATCAATTGTCATGGGTTGTACGCAGCTTCGGAGGCATCCTCTTTTCCCAGGGCTACACTCTCAGATTTTCCTCTGACCCCCTGCACACCACCACCGCCTCCCACCCCCTGGTAGGCTTTGTTTGAATCTGGAAATCTGGAAGGGGCCTTCTGTTTTTTGCCTCTGCAGACCACACGAATCCCCCAAGGTGTGGCAGTGTCTCTGCATGTGTCCCCATCCACCAGCGATTTCCTGCAGTCTGAAACCCAACCCAATTTTCTTACTTGACCTAAAGAAGAGCTCTAATTCCAACACAGAAAAATGAAGCTCCATATTTATCTCTAAGTTTGTAAAGCTCAAATTCCACATCACCTGCAGTGATGCCACTGGTTTTTCCAAGTTAGGAATTTAAAATCAAAGTTAAGCATGCTGTGAGGGAGGACAAAGATTAACAAAGCTAGTGAGAGCAAACCAAAGGAGGCTTTTGTCAGGGTTTTAGATCAGTGGCAGGAAACTTCTGGCTTAAGGGCCAACTAGCCCATGCCTTATTTTTAACCCCTACCTTTTATAAAATAAAGTACCTATTAGCTGCCCACATCCACCTTGTAAACAACTGAAGTTGCTGATCTTATCTGGAAAACAGTTCCCAGCTCTAACGGCCCCTAAGAATTCCTGCAGCTATGTACATTATTTACTATGAGCCTGCAAGCCTTAGGAAGAGTCCTTTAGTTGAGTAATAATCTTAAATCTGGGGGACTCCTTGCTAACTATAATCAAGAGAGACGAAGAGAGACTGAGAATATGTTTGTCTGGAAGAGAGAAGGCAGAGTCAGAGCTTGGATCTTCAGACATTTACAGTGGACATGTTTCATATCGGTACTGTCCAAATCAACGTGATAGTCACCAACCACATGTGGCTACTTAGCACTTGAAATGAGGCTAGTATGAGGAACTAAATCTTCATTTTATGTAATTAATTAATTTACAGTTAAAGTCTCGTGACCAATGTTTTAGACCACAATTCTACACTGCAGAGCTTTGCCTCTTTACAGAGAGAAAAATCACATTGTTTAAAGACTAGAGCACTCCCTTTCTGTCTTGATCCCACATTACAATAAAACTTTTATCATTTACTGTGGATGTAAGGGGAGGCTTCTAACCGCTAAATAACTAACATTGGTTCTTGTTTTGTTTACAAGTCCAAAAATATCCTCCTATCCTAATACATATGGTTAGGCTTTTAAAAATTACTGATTTTTAGAGTAAAACTTATTCCTGTTTCAACTCTCCTTTCAAAATGACATAAGAAGCTTTAAAAAAGGGCAACTATTCCATATAGAGCCATTCTCAATTATGGTTAGAGACACAGTAAATTAAACCAAAAACTTTACCTTGTGGCCCAGAAAGAACCACCACTGCCTATCTATACTACACATTCCTAAATTTTAAAATATAAAACAGTTCTGGTTTGTGTTACAAACTTTTTTTTTTTTTAACTTGCTAAGTGAAATGTACAACCCTCTTAATGTTAAGGGGAAAAAAGGAAAATGTAAGGTATTAAATTTTCCAGTTCACTATAAGTTGTCATGTAACATCTGTAACCTACTTCTTGGCCTCTACTCTGATATTCTAAGGTTTTCAGGACAATCACTAAAGCAATAGCCTTGACATCTCTTCTCTCCCCCAGCAGGTCTGCTGATTTTGCCACCTTTTGATCTACGCACCCACGTGCAGGCCGCCTTTGCTTCCCCCAGGTGGGCCCCTCACCTATCTCCTAGTCAGCTGGGGCACCTGTTTCAGGGCCAAGCTCACACTACAGCCCATGTGAGGGCTGAGAAGCAAAAATGGGAGGCTACCCGCCCAATCCAACCTTCCCAAGGCCTCCCACTGCTTTTAGGATGACAACCAAAATTCCTCCTACTCACAGCAGCCAGCTTGCCTTCTCTTAGTTCCCAGAAGGCCCCCGCTTGCCTGGCTTATGCTAGGACTTCTGTGCACACTGCTCCCCCTCTCCAGGACATTCCTGCCCTCCCTACTCCTGTTACACGCCTCCTAGTAGAACCCTGGACATCAGTCACCCACTCGCCAGCCGCCAGAGTGCATTAGAAAGCCACATCACACACTTTGCTCCCCACCTCTTCCTCACAGCACTGCCCCGAGTTTACACTCCTCGAATCTGTGGGCATGGCTGACTTGTCTCCCACTAGCTCCGGAGAGACACTGCCTGCCTGTTCTCAATCATGACGGCCTGCCCATATTGCCTGGGGCTGGCACGGAGCAGGCACTCGTGCGTCTGAGTGAATAGCAGAGTCAATGATTTTTCTCCTCCTCTTTCAAACATTAGGGTGAAGAAATGTGCCAACTCGTATCAAAACACACCTGTCCACCTTCACCCAGCTGGGGTTTTTTCTTCTGGCGGGGAGGGGAGTGGCCTGCACAAATGGAATGAAGGAATCACAGAAAATAAGAGATGCTTCTATAAATGTTTGAAGATTGGCTTAAATAAGGTTTCGACTATTTAGATGTTACAGTGGAGATTTTTTTGTTTGTTTTGGAGACAGGGTCTTGCTCTATCACCCAGGCTGGAGTGCAGTTGCACCATTACAGCTCATTGCAGCCTCAAACTCCTGTGATCAAGCAATCTTCCTAGCCTCAGCCTCCCAAGCAGCTGGACTACAGATGCACACCACCACACTTGGTTAATTTTTCATTTTTCTGTAGAGATAGGGTCTCGCTATGTTGTCTGGACTGGTCTTGAACTCCTGGCCTCAAGTGATTCTCCCACCTCAGCCTCCCAAAGTGCTGGGATTACAGGCATGAGCCACCATGTCTGGCCAACGATGAAGGTTTAATAAAAAGAAAATTTCCATTTAAATGCCCCTCTCTAAGACCAATGGAATAATTCTGAATGTTTGTGTTTGTTACAGACATTTATCAGGGAAAAAAAGGTATAAAAATAGTTCCAAGTGTTGTAGGCCATGGATACCAACCCTCAAAGCTCTTCTGAACTCTGAGGAGGTAAGTATACTGTCATGATCTGACAGACAGCTAGCGCAGACAACTCATATTCACGATTTGGGAGAACTGCATTCCCACGTAGAGGCTCTACGTATAATATGTACAGTATTTACATACCTCATTCTAAGCTAAGCACATTATTTCACTATTTAAATTTACTTTTATGTATTCTAGTATGTGTCATAACTACATGTGATGACAAATCTTAAATCTTTCCAGTACAATATCCAAACATGACCTAATGTTGCATCCTGTTCATAATTAGTATGTATTGATAGTACACAGGGAGCACAGGTGACCTGACCTGCCACCAATACCGCCATGTTAGTAGGCAAATGCTCCTTTTTGAGAAGTGCATGAGGGAGCAACTGTCACAGTCAAGTGAGAAGAGCACTCGGAGGTCACCAGGAGGCTCGGCTACTGCCTACGGGGTCCGAACTGTCTGGCGGGTGTGCTGCGCCCTCCACCCTTGCCTGTGGTGGACGTGGCCACCACTGCTGGTCCTCGTCACAGTCCCCATGGTGTCTCCCCCAAACCCAGATGAGCGCTCTCACCACAGTGCTCTGGGCAGCCACCACCCACCCACTGAAGCTGCCATGCAATTTTGCCTTTAGCTCTAGCATTACAGAGTCTATTAAATGTGGCTTATAAAGTATGAACTGTATGTAAAGAGGATTGCAGGGTGAAATGCTTGGCTCACAACCTGCTGTCTTTATAATCTACAGCTCTAATATATCTTCTGGGGCATGTTAATATAGGAACTAACCTTGGAAATGAAGTTATTGTGCAAAGAGCCTGATTTTCTTCTAATAGAGAAGTGGCCTCCTTCCGGCGTTTTCTCATGTTGGCCTCAACTGTGTTGAATTCAGACATTGTTCCCCCGTAGGGCTGTCCAGGTGTCCCTTCAATCATGTAACTCCCATACTCTGGTCTCCAGAGGGTAGGGTGGCTACAGAGGAGAAACAATTTAGTTCCATTTATTCTTTTGCTGCAGCCTACTCCATTTTTTAAAGTTTTAAGATTGCTTAAAAAATTTAGAAACCATTAGGTATAAACAAAGCCAAGAACTCATTCACAATTTCCAATAGCTATTACTTTTCCATAGCTCTTCATCTATAAAGGTTAACAAGTATTAGGTCCAAAATATTTGTAAATAACTGAAAATGTACACATGGGACTCACCGTCCAGGACAAGCTAGAAAGGAGACAAGGCCTTATAGGTGTCCAAACCCAAATGCAGCTTCCCCAAAACTAGTGAGTAGAACATGAACTGGAGAATACATATCCCCTTCCCTCCCTCTCTTTGTCTATTTAAATAAAGAAATATTTAAAAACATCGTGCCGGCCAAACAAAACACATCGGCAAGTTTTATCTTGCACCATGATTTCTGACCCCAGTTATGCTTTGGTAATTGTGTTTTTTTTGCCCCTCCCCCTCCAAATGCTTAATAACAAGTTTTAATATTTAGTCGGCTGTACACAGTACTTTAATATATTAATGTATTTAATCCTAGTGCCCTAGAGGTAGGTATTGTCATTATTTCTATTTTAAAGCGAGGAAACTGAGGCACAGAAAGGTTAAGTAACTTGCCCGAGGTTATTCAGTAGAGGAATCAAGATTTGAAAGCCAGGCGACCTGGAACCAGAGCCTGCACTCTTAACTGCTATGCTATCCTGCCTCCTATAAATCTTGAGAAAAGATTACATATTCTAGTAGTCCCAACAGTTTCAGAAACAGGCCTTCAACACATCAGCTTACTTTGGGTTTGTCCTTTCCCCCTTCTCCTGTAGAGTTTCAAGAACTTCCTCTCCAGACAGGACCAATTGGACTTTTTTATTTTCATGATCAAAAGATACCAACATGTATTCCACCTATTGAAAATAAAAGTGAGAAAGATTAACATTCTTCCAGATTTGTGCTCACTGTAATCTTCAGAAGAAAAAGTCGGGGAAATGTGAAGGTTGGAAAGGATCCCCAATAACTTGAGACAGTCACATTTGCTTACGCCACAGCATATAATGAGTATTCGTTTGCATAATATGAAAACCTGTAGAGGACGGTCAGTCAACAGTGGCATTGTTTGAGGACAAGAATTCTTATTCCTCCATCCTTTCTCTCCTCTATTCTACTTTACACCCTGTAGAAAGGTCAAGATACCCATTTTCACAAAATGACCTTCAAAAGAGATGGGTTTCAAAGCTAAGGTTCTGTAAATTGCAGTTGTAAAGAAGTTGCATTGTAAAATTTAAAATGGCTTACTAGATACTCAGTTGGCTTATCATAAATTTAAGAAAGTGGTTACTGGACATTCCTATCGCAGCAGATTACACTTAACTTACTGGCAGATTTTTTAATAATCCCACTACAAGTCCCACTTTTGGAGAGTTAAACCATAATCATAAATACACGAATATGAAGAAGTTGCTTTAGGGGTTTCAACGATTTGGTTTTGTCACAATTTGGCTTGTCACAAATAATTTAAAACAACTTCTCCACCCTGAAATCATATAAAAGTTACAATGCAGGGTGCACCAGTGCATTTTTCATAATATCTTATGGTGGAATTCTGATAAAAATAAAGAGTTAAATACCAAAGAAAGACTCTTCCGGGCAGAACACAACTAGAACCTGCTTTTGTTTTCCCTGAAATTGCATGCTTTAAATCATGACAGCTGGTGTGAATAGTGAAGATTATGAATCATTACCTGTGACTGAAATAAAACCACGATTATCCATATGTAAGTGAAAAGGCATGGAACTGAATTATTCAGGCTAACACTTGAAAATACCATTTCCACAAGGCACCAACGTAGTTACTGTAGAGAAGAGGTGGCAAACTGATGTCCCACAGGCAAACCAGTCCACCACGTAGTTGGTCTGATTTACAACAGCAGTTAACAAAAAAAAGGGGCAGAGGCAGGCAACAGTATATCCACTATCTCCCTGATATTTCACATGTAAATCCAGATTCTCAGCCTTAAAAACAATATCCGGAAGCCCAGCACTATGCCTGTCTCTGCAGGGCTGTGGTTGGGTTGCTGTCTTTTGGGCATATGTACACTGTCCGCAGTGGCCTGTTTCCTTATTTGTGTGTACCTGTCTGGTACTGGAAGGCACCTGGGTCAGCCAACCCCATCACACAGAAATGGTAAGAGAATGTTTTGCCCTTAGCTAAGAAATATATTTCTAGGCCGGGTGCAGTGGCTCATGCCTGTAATCCTAGCACTCTGGAAGGCTGAGTCGGGTGGATTGTTTGAGCTCAGGAGTTCGAGACCAGCCTGAACAAGAACGAGACACTGTCTCTACCTAAAAAAAAAAAAAAAAAATAGAAAGAAATTAGCTGGACAACTAAAAATATATAGAAAAAATTAGCCGGGCGTGGTGGTGAATGCCTGTAGTCCCAGCTACTTGGGAGGCTGAGGCAGGAGGATTGCCTGAGTCCAGGAGTTTGAGGTTGCTGTGAGCTAGGCTGACGCCACGGCACTCTAGCCCGGGCAACAGAATGAGACTCTGTCTCAAAGAAAAAATAAATAAAAATAAATAATTATAAAGAGGAAAAAATGTTAGTAACCATAGGAAATAGTTCAAGCAGGTTTAAACCACAAAAAATAAACTTTCAATTCACTTTTTTTTAATATATATATTAAATATATTTAACATTATATATTTAAATTTAAAATTTTTAAATATATAAATTCATATATATTTAAATATATGTATTTAATATATATTTATATTTTTTAATATATATATATTTTTAGTTGTCCAGCTAATTTCTTTGTATTTTTTTTTTAGTAGAGATGGGGTCTCGCTCTTGCGCAGGCTGGTCTCAAACTCCTGAGCTCAAACGATCCGCCCGCCTCGGCCTCCCAGAGTGCTAGGATTACAGGCGTGAGCCACCGCGACTGGCTTCAATTCACTTTTATTAGTTGCCTTACTGGTAAGTTTAGGTTCCCATCAGAATTTTTTAGTTGAAGAAATGGGTAAGAATCCTTGATTTAGGTACATGAACCAGAAATGTGAGATCTGTACCTGCACAATCACTCTGGTGTCAGCTGACTGAAGAATCTGGAACTGCATCAAGTACAGGTTGCTAGGTAGCATCTACAGATCTATGACTCCTGAACAGATAAACTATGGAACAGGAAACTTTAAGTTCCGGGATGGATACATAAAAAGATCATAAGTATGAGAAACAAGTTTACGTTTAAGTGAACATAATGAGAAAGAGTATGCTTTCATATATGGATCCCGACCTTTAAATCTAGCATGCAAAAGTAGGCATGATCA
>RJWJ010011295.1:0-44725 GCA_004363605.1 Indri indri
TGGAAAGGGCGTGAATCAGAGCAACCTTAGACAAAGTCTGTAAGCATATGATTTATTTTCAGAGTTTGCCTCCTCCCTTCTGGGACCTCCCTGTGAACAGGAATCTATGTCCCCAGCATTTGGCATGGTGCCTTGAGCAAAGTGGTTACTCAACGAGTTTTTGTTGGATAAATGAGCAATTGAATAAAGAAGTAAATGAACACTGTTCCTTCTGTGACAACCGCGTCCCTCTGATCACCTTCACTGCAGCCTCTCATCCACTGTGCCTTCCTAAGCACCCCTCCACCATCACTGTATCCCAGCAATGGACTAAATGTGTATGTCCTCCCCCCAAAATTCATATGTGGAAATCTTGACCCCCAATGTGATGGTATTAGGAGGTGGGGCCTTTGAGAGGTAATTAGATCATGAGGATGAAGCCCTCATGAATGGAATTAGTGCCTTTATAAGAGGGACCCCAGAGAGCCCTCCTTCTGCCACGTGAGGATACAACAAGAAGTCAGCAGTCTACAACCTAGAAGGCCCTCACCAGAACTGGACCATGCTGGCACTCTGATCTCCGACATCCAGCCTCCAGTACCGTAAAAAATGGATTTCTATTGTTCATAAGCCACCCAGTCTGTGGTGCTTTGTTATGGCAGCCTAAGCTGACTAAGACAACCCCCATTCTGTATCCTCTGCAGTTTTAAGTTGCTTCCTAATAAAAGCAAGATGCAAAACCTCCCCATCTTAGGAAATACAATGGATCTTCAAGAAGGCCCTTCACCAAATAGGTCAATGCCTTGTGAAGAATTAGCAGCTTTCTTGACCTAGGAAATTGTGGCTAGCAGTATGTTAGGGTCAAGTGTGTTCCTGGTCTGTGTTCTGTATTTTCTGTTCTCTATGCCATTGTTATATATGGATCCTTAGATATTTTTCCGGTTTCTCATGAGAAATGTTCTCCCAAAATCATGAAGAGGGGCATGAAAGGCCTCACGAGAAGCCCAAAAGGAGTGTGTCATAAAAATGCGGTGGTTAGAGGCATAGAGTTTGGAGCCCAGAGCACCTTGGTTTAATTTCTAATCAGTAAGTCTCACTCTCCTCATCTGTCCATAGGATTAAATATGTACAAAGTGTTTAACTTACTGCCTAGCACATACTAGGAACCCATGTAGTACATGTACATGTTAGCTTTTATTATTTTTTTAAAGAATAACGATATAGGCCAAGCAGTAAATAAAGAGCAAGCATTTCAGATACTGGAGTAAAATAGTGAAGAAGCCATCTGGGAAATGGACAGAGCCTTTGCTATAGCTGAAACCATACAATTTACATCAGGGCAATCAAATCTATTGCTCATGCCACTATCCTCCCCTTCTATGCCTATGACAGACATCACTAATCAAGCCCAATCTTCTCAAAACCAACTCTATCCATTGATCAGTATTGTCACAAGAAAGGAAATCTATTTGCCATTCCATACTTAGTTGGTTTTCCTCCTTTGCCTATGCTATCAGTAACACAGGGGATAACATTCTTTAACCAGACAGTTGTGTAAATATTTTTAAAAATAGGCATTAGGCTAAACTACTCAGCTGTAAGCCTCCATTCAGCTCAGGTTCTAAAGTCACTGAGAGCCAGCAAACCTGTGTCTTTATCCCCAGTGCAGAACACTTATCCCTTACACTGAGAAAGTCCTCAATGAATAGCTGTTGAATTTCACATTGTTTGAAACCCTGAAGCTGGCGTGTATAATACAAATTCATCCTTATTCCAACTTAATTCTCTGTGTTTTCCTTTCTCTTCACCGTTTCTCTTTGATCATCATTCACTAACTTCCCAAATGAATGCTAAGTTTCAGACATCGTGTATGTTTTCGATGTTGTACAACACTCCTTTGGAAAGCTAACTGATATTTTATTAGAATCTTCACTATCCCAGTATGGGGAGCGAGTGAAATCACATGCCAATTCATTCTTTAACAACAATAGCAGCAGCAAATAGCTCGAATTATAGAAGAAGTATTTTAAGGGATATTTTTTTCTTTTTATTGATATAACTCTTTTGAGGTCACAACTCAAGGTCTTTTTCTCCAGGTTATAAAGGAACCATTTAGCTGAGCTTGTGTTTTCTTTTTCAATTTTATGCCAAAGAAATACATGGTCCTAAGGCAAGGTAGCAAGGGACAAGATGATAAACACAGTTTCCAGACCTCTCTTTAAGAACTTCCATCTTACCTCTGGATTCTGGCATGCCACGGCGCACATGGGTACTGCACAGCTGTGTTTGCTTAAGAAAAGGAAACTGAAGAGTTACTTATCTAGCCAGTGAAACCGATCCAATACGGCTAATTTGGGCCCCTAACTTATCTTTCCTCACTAATATTTACTTTAGGGGAGCCTGAACACTCCTGAAAATTGCTATAATTACATTATCCCTGTAAACACAGCCTAGACGACCCGTTTCGACCATGCCTTAAGACAAACTAGTTTTATTTCACAGTGGCAGCAGGGATTATGAGAGAATCCTGATTAATCAAATCTGGAATGGAAATTCCTACTTCCATGGGCAGAGAATTCAAACCAATGGTTCAGAGAGGGAGTTCCAGAGTGAGTGAGAACAGAGTTCAAATCCTGTGGGAGTGTGGGCAATTTGCCGCTCCAATCCTCAGCTCCCCATATGTAGGATATGGGTGCTATGGTCCTGCCCTGGAGGGTGTTTTGAAAATTAAATGAGATAATGCACTAATCATTCACTAAACAAGAGCAAGAAATTTGGAGTTGTAATTGTTATTTTCTTTCTTCCATTTCTGTTTCGTTTATAGAGTAGGAAGACAAGCATGCAAAGTTCAAACTAGTTCCAGGTTCCCATAGTAATAGGAAAGTTTCATCCTGCTTCCTCAAATACTTACACACTCCTAAGCACCAGGTGACAGACATCAGAGCAGAGTTCAGGTCTTGGGACAGTGTAGTTTCTTATTCAGAGTTTTGGCTATCCTCTTCTTTTAGCAAAAGCAAGAAAAAAAAATTAAAATGCTTAAACATTTTCAGACAATGCTTTGGTGTATCTGCAGCATCCTGCCATCCCTCCTAAGTGAACCATGTAACATCCACTCTGAATATAAAATTGGGGGAACTATGCTGGCTTTGATGAATGCAATCCTATGCTTTAGCAACCCCATATAACAGGCCAACAAATTATGCTCTCTCTCCCCCTCTGTACCTTGCATGGCCCCAGGAGAATTGCACCGTCGTCAGCTGAAAATCCCCAGAGTGGCTGGCTGGAAAGCAAGGCGAACGGCATAGCAAGGAATAGCAGGAATATTGATTGGAGGGCCACCTCTCTAATTAAGGAAACCTTAGGTTTGTGATTCTGAGGAGCTTATGGCACCAATTTCCCAAATCAGCCCTTACTTGCTTTTCTATCTGATGTCCCCTGAGGTTCTACCAAAGGCTTTGTATTTAGTGTAAGAGAAACAAGCACTGCAGCTGCATGAGGTCAGTTTTCCACTTTGACTTCTGAGGATGGAAGATGCATACTGAGACCCAGTATCTCAAACTGCTGTTCCCAAGGCCCAGGCAGGACAAGCCTGACTCAAGGGCAGCGTCAAGTTCTTCCTAGGATGCATCTTTATTTCGTCTACATCTCCCACCATGGGAAAACCACCACCGCCCACTGCCCTGAAAGGAAACAAGGATGATTACAGTCTAAGACATAGGACAAGCAATATGGCACAGGGACTAAGGGCGGCACGTGGTAGGGCCAGCTGCTCTGCTTACCAGCAAGTTCCTCAGACTCCACTGTCCTCATTTGCTAAATAAGGATAATAATAGGATCTGCTTCAAGTTGGGTTCCTGAGAATTAAATTATGTAAGTCATGCAAGATGCTTATAATATTGCTTAGTAAATAGTAAGTGAACAAAATATGTTAGCTGATAACTAACTCATCCCTGAACATATTGGGAAAGAGAGTAAAAGTTCTCTACTGAGATCAAGCATGAGCATAGGCTAGCTAAATTGAAGAACTATATTGCTAAAAAGTGTTAGAAATTAGGTTTATTTGGCCTGAAACTATATGATATTTTGGTCAAAGATTTCTAAGATATCCTAGTCCCCCCCACACCAAGCTATAGGCATCCTCCCAGTGAGAGATATGGGCTTATACTATATGTTCAAGGAATAAGAGCAGTTGGAAATCAAAGTAACACTATTAGCAGACACTTTGACTCCAAACCTCAGGGCAGAGGTCTCTGGTGGACTGGGCTAGACTGCATGGAACACCACTTTTACCTAGTTAGACAATTGCTCTATCACACCTGCTAGCTCCAGAATGGATGAATCCAGACAGCCACAGACTGCAAAAGAGAGAGTGTTTGGTTGCAATGACTGGCATCAAGCTGGCTTAGGATGTGGTCAGTGCAGCAACCTCAGACCTCACTGCCACCTGGGAGAAAAAAGAGCAGAGAGAGAGAGAACTCAGCTTGCTTCTGAGGCAAAGATCCTGGCCATGCCACTAATTGGCTGCACAAAAGGAAGAAACAAAAAAAGGAAAGACGAGAGGGAGAGACAAAGAGGCAGAGAGACACAGATGCAGGCACTGACTGTTGGAGAGCAGCCTTAGGACTCCAGTGAAGAGAATTGCCCAGAAATCTAGAGACAGGATCCCTTACCATTATGTGACTTTTGAATGCATAGAGTGACTCTACTTTGCATCAGCACTCCTGGCTCAGGCATTGTACTTGATCTTGACCAAGCCTCATTGCAGAGAAGTGAAAAAATAGGCCTGAATATACTCAACAGAGTCAAGGACCTTTAGTGAGTAATCCACTGGAATAGAAACTGAAAAATCAGTGGGACTCTACTTCTTTTGGTAAACATTTGTTTATTCCTATCTCAATATCTTCAAGTCAAGGTCATTTCTATCATTCCTACAGAGCAGAACTGTGATTTCAGAATATCAATGCTATTTTACCAAGTTGTACACACTAGGTCAGGGGTTCTCAACCTGAGTACCATCGATATTTTGTGCTAGATCATTCTTTGTTCTGCAGGGCTGCCCAGTTCATGGTAGGATGCTTAGCAACATCCCTGGCTCTACCCACTACATGCCAGGATCATCCCCCCGCCACACACACCCAGCTGTGAACATCATAAATGTCTCCACATATTGTTAAATGTCTCCTCGAGAGCAAAATTATCTTCTGGTTGACAATCACTGCGCTAGATTATGCTGCTGTAACAAACAATCCCCAGCTCACAGTCAATGATCTTTATTTCTTGCTACACTACATGTCCTTTGCAGGTAGGCTGAGGGCTCTGCTCCAGTACCAGGCTAAGGAGCATCTGGAGTGGTGTTGTTCAGCATGGCAGAGGGAAACAGTGTGTTATCAGTTCTGCACTGGCTCCTAAAGCTTCCACCCAGAAGTAACACATGCTTCCTCCACCCACATTTTATCAGCCACAGAAAATCACATGGCTACGCACCGCTCCAAGGGCTGGAGCCATCCCATCATTTGTCCAGAAGTAGAAATATCTGGTGAACAGCATTGGTGACAACCATCACAGCTAGCATTTGAAAAAAGTTCAAAGCTTCCACCTAAATTAATGTCTTTATTATCTTTACTAGTTTCTTGCTTCTATTTTATGTTTCTCTGTTATTGTCTCTCTCATTTAAGTGAGGTGCTATGCTTATGCATTATTAGCCTTTCTTGTTTTTCTGTTATAAGCAAATATAGCTTTGAATTTTCCTCTGTAACACCTTTTCTCATCATATCCCACAAAGTTTTATATGTAGTGTTTTTGTTTTTGTTCAGGTCCAAGAATTGTCTAGTTTTCACAATAATTTACTTTTTTGACCTATGAGTTGTCTAGGATTAAAGGGTTTTTTTTTTTTTTTTTTAGTTTCTAGATATAAGGTGTTTTGAGGGGAGAGTTCATTTTGTTACTCTTGCTGTGGTAAGAGAATGAGATTCGTATGAATCAGTATCTATATGATCCTGATTTTTTTTTTATATATTGATTCTTTTAAATTTGTTGACACTTGCTTTAGGGTCTAGTGAAGAGTCAATTTTCATAAACGATACACGTATCATCAAAAAAATGAGTATTCTTAATTGTTAGGTGATAGACTATAGGTGATACTTAATGTCAATTGTGTTATTCAAGTATTCTCTATTCTTACTGACATATTGCCTATTTGACCTATCAGTTTTTGTGAGAGGTTTTATTAAAGTTCCTTCTGGGATGTTTATTTGTTACTTTCTCTTTGTAATTATAATTCTGTGTGTCTGTGTGTATATATAAAAGGTATATTACTGGATGCACACAACTTAAGAATATTATCTTTCCCTGATGAATTGAAACATTTTCATCTAAATGGTAACTCTCTTTATCATCAGTAATGCTTTGCCTTGAGCCCTATTGTTGTCTGAAATTAACATAGCTACACGAACTTTCTTTTGGATGCCTGGTATATCTTTTCCTATCCTAGTATTTTCAACCTTCTTATGTCTTTTATGTTTTAGGTTGGGCTTGTTCAAACAACAGAAGCTAGATTTTGCTTCATTTTTAGTGCCATTTTTCTTTAATCAAATCCTAAAACATTTGTCTTCCAACTAGAACGTTTAGCCCATTTTATGTTCAAACAATTATATCTGGATTTATTGCTACTGTCTTAGTTTGTATCCTATTTGTATGTGGGGCTTTTCGCCTCCTTTCTTCTTTTGAGCTTCTTATGTTCTTTATTTCATTCTATTTTCTTCTGAGATTATTTTTCTTCCTTCTGAATTCCATCTTTTAGAAGTCATTTTGTTTAAGAATGATAGGCAGCTTATGGGCACTTTCAGTTTTTGCTTGTCAACCAACTTCTTTATTTTATCTATTCTTTAAAGATAGTTTCATTAGATACATAATTCTAGGTTGACAGGTATTTCCTTTCACTCTTTGAAGATATTGTTCTGCCCTTCACTGCTACTATTAAAAGTCAATCCTCATCATTTAATTAATTATCTTTCATTTATTGGTAATCTGGGGATTTTTTCTCTTTGCTTTAATATTTGTATACATTGTTTTGCTATTTTGAAGTTTTGCTACTGTGTGTTTGGTCATAAATTTATTTTTATTTATCCTATTCATCACACCCATTTAATCTCAGAATTCATATCTTTAATTCTAGAGAATTCTCAGTCATTGTCTCCTCACAATTGCCTCCTCTCTCATTCTCTTCTTCTGAAACTCTATTTAGACACAGGTTAGACTTTCTGACTCAATCTTATTTGTCTTAACATCTTCCATTTCTGTGTTCTTTGTACTACATTCTATGTAATTTCTTCAGGTTTATCTTCCAGTCTATAATTCTCTTTGTAATTGTATCTAATCTGCAATTTAATCCATCCATTAAGTTTTTATTTCAATAATTATATTTTTAATAAGTTTTACTTGCTTTATTTTTCAAATATGGTCAATAGTTTTAGTCTCTTATTTATTACTCACGTTTTTTTTTCTTTTATTTCTTTAAACATTTAAAAGTCTCATTTCATTTTCTGCATATGACGATTCTGGTATATGAAGTATTTGGGGTATTTTTTTTTACTGTTTATTGTTCCTACCGACTCATAATGCTTTATTTCCTTATGTGGTTAATGATTTTGAATGGGGCATTATGTTGTTTAAGTCTTGTTATCAGTGGTTGCTTTTTGAGGTACATTCATCCAGAAATGATTAGCATTTGCTAAGCAAGCCTGTCCCTTGTCCATGACAGATATTGCTAATCAAATGATTGGCATACTGGCATCATGTATCATTCTACAGTATATTCTTAGCTTGGGGTTTTTCAGACCACACAGACAGCCTGAATTTGGTTCCCCAAAGCTATATGAAAATGCAATGCAATGCAATGTTAGGAAAATACTGGCCCTGCTTGTAGGTATCTTACCTTCGTATATGTGTGTGGTGGGAGAGTGGTGATTAAGAAAGTCATTTGGTAAGACAAAAATAAAATCTTTAATTTTCACAATAAACTATATTCTTCTGTATTCATGTTCCATTTCTCAAACATATGATATTCTTTCAATCAATAATATAGATACCTGCCTTTTAGGTAGTAGCCAATAATCTCGATTCTTAGCTACCTACCACAACACTCCAGTTAAAAGCACAGCTTGAATAATCAATATTCTACAGAGACAGCTTAAGAGATATGTTAACTATCCATTTCTGAAATATTTCCTGCCTTTATCTCCATCTCATATCTGATCATCAGAAACTTGTACCCCTGACATATATGTGTCCTGCTGTTAAATACCATGAGGCTCTAAGATTGCCTTTTAGAACATGACTTATAATAGTGCTCTCAGCATAATTCTCTTGTGGAGGATTGACATTAAAAAAAGCTATATGTAGAATATCTCACAATAACCACAATAATCAAGGCATGATGCTCCTGATGTAAAAAAAAGAAAAAAAAAAACAAAAACAAGGCAAATTTCCTCCCTGAGTTCAAATTTAGGGAATAAAAAAGGTTGTCTCTTCTGTTATATTTTATTGGATAAAAGGAGCTGGGCAAGCACATTCTCCTTTTTTCCAAGGTGTTCAAACACTTAGAGTCTATATTTATGCCCAATTGTAATAGTTTTCCTCAGTCTATGTTTTCTGATTCAATCATCCCTCTTTTCATCTTCACTTTAAAAAATCGTAGCCATGTATTCTCTTCTATTATATTGGTCTTTTCTATTCTAAGCATCCTCAGATCTTTTGGGAGTATGTGAGGCACACATAATCCTATTAATAAATGTCCCTGGGACTCAGTTTCACCATTTGTCAAAGAAAGGGTTAAATTATGATTCATGGCTTTAAAATTTCAGTGTGCCAAGCATTATTTTACAATTCATGTATGTAATTCTCCCAATAAATCTGTGCTGTAGTTTGGACTATTATCCCTATTTTACAGATTAGTAAACTGAGTTACACAGAAATTAA
This sequence comes from Indri indri, assembly GCA_004363605.1. Classification (NCBI taxonomy): domain Eukaryota; kingdom Metazoa; phylum Chordata; class Mammalia; order Primates; family Indriidae; genus Indri; species Indri indri. The sequence goes on from RJWJ010011295.1 coordinate 8,956, forward strand.
AGAAAGTCATTCCAACCACATAGTTCCTAAGTGCTGGGTCATGAAGCTGCATAAAATAAAATCTATATGTATTGCTTTCCTTGGTCGCTGGTGCTAACTGAAGTTAATGCGAGTATTGTTGGGCTTTCAATTTGATCTGAAATAACTACTGCAAAGCCCCTGAGGGGTGGTCTGCTCTGTGCTATCTCAGATATAGTTGCTGCCATGCTAATGAATGGCCCTTATTTTATTCCAGTGGTCTCCAAAATAGGGTGTGTATACTCCAGGAGATGTGCAAGACAATTTGCTTCAGTGAAGAAAGAAAGTACCTTTATTTCTACCTCTATTTATTTTGTCTGTAAAAATAAGAAGGAAATCAAGCTTTGCCAAGGAATAAAATTAGGAATAATAATAGAACATTATAATTTATAAATAAATACATGTAGACTGGGGTTTATGTTCAGAATTTTTATTTTTATGTATAGGAAACATGACCAAAAATGCTTGGAAAACACCAGTCTATATTTAAGTTACATGAATGGGGTTATGATCCGCAAATCAAAGCTTTACAGTTTGAGGCCTTTAGACAAAAAAATACTCAGCTAACTAATCACTTCTGCTGTCAACCCAGAATGTTATAGAAGGAAGAAGGTTGGAGTAGTGTTACCACTCTGCCATTTATTTCCTTTGTGATGCTGAACATGTAACTTGTGTCTGAGCCTCAGTTTTCACACCTGTTAAACAGAATAATAGCACCATGTACTAGTGGGATAATAATCCAACCTCTCTGTATCTCAGTTTTCTTGGCTGTAAAATGAACATGTTAGTAATATTAACCTCTGAAGTTTATTTCCAGGAATCATTAAAATAACCTAACTTCAAGCCCTTTGCAACCCCCATCAAAAAATGAAGTCTTTCTCTTCACCCCTTGAATTTGAACTGGCCTTGTGACTTCCTTTGACCAGTACAATGTGACAAAAGCGACTTATAGATATATCAGTTCTAAGTTAGATCCTTAAGAGGCCCTGTCATTTCTATTCTCATCTTCTTGGAATACTCCCGTCACCCTGTGAAGAAGCCCAAGCCAGCCAATTTGAGGATAAGAGACCACATGAAGAGAGAGGCCCCTCTGACAGCCGATACCAAGCCCCAGATATGTGAATGAGGCTTAGTTCATCTAGCCTGTAGCCCCCCCCCCGCTGATGTGTCACCACAAGAATGAGCCCAGTTAAGACCAGCAAAAGAACCACTCAGCCAAGCCCAATCCAAATTGCCGAACCCCAGAATCACAAGCTAATAAATAATTATTGTTTTAAATTGCTGAGGTTTGGAGTGGCTTGTTACACAACAATAGCTGAGACAGTTATTAATAATCACTATTACTCCATTTGTTACTCTTCTCAACTCTGTGAGATAAGCAAGATGGATAATATGCCCCATTTATTAAATGAAAAAAAAATACATTTTACTATTCTCTGTCATAGTGGATTCTCAGAAGGGATGTGTGAAAATGACTCATGTAGGTGCAGAAATATTACACTTTGCAGTTATCCTTATTTTAATTTTAGAAAAGGAAGCAGAACTTTACCGATATTAATATACAATAAGAATGTATATAATTTATAAATAATTGTACACACATTAGGGATACATGCTGAAAAAATGTTTTATTGATAGTGATGTGATATTGGAAAGTTTGTAAACCATTGTTTTCAGCAAGCTGGTGGAAGGAATATATTTGGATATAAGTCTATGAACACTACTAGCTTATACCGACAAATGAAGACTTACCCCAGCTGTCTGACCTAGACTACAGGACCCCCGAACCCAAAGAATAGAAAGATTGGAATGGAATGACAAAACAAATAGGAGATTTACTACAGAAAATAAAAGAATTTTCAAAAAGTAATTGTCTTCCTTTGAGGAATTAGGCATAATGGTGAAAAATTCAAATTATATAGTTTTCAAAAGTATAAATGCAAAATCTCAGAATGGAAGAAATGCATTTTTTAAAAATGAAGAATAAATTAATTTAAATTATACCCTGGTGGACATTTCATAATTAGGTTTATATATGACCGCATCTGGAAAACATCATTCTTCTATATAGGAAAATTATGCAATATGTATTACATTGTGGGGGAATCACATGAAATTATTTTGCTTCTCCCATCAGCATGGAGGTCCCAACTGCTTTAAGAATAATTATAAAGTACTCCTACCATATATGTTATAGGGAATAAAAAATATCATGGGTTCTAAAATGCCATATACTGCAGATAAGAATAAAAATTGAGTTTTTTGTTGTTATTGTTGATAATGAGAACTTCCACTGGGCACCCTAACCAATGTCAATGAGAGAAAGCCATTGGAATCCATTTCTGTGATCAGCTATCTAGGCATTTTTATACAGCTGTGTTCATCAGGGATTACAAGGATTAAGTGAATTAATGCATATGAAACTCCTAGAACACTGTCTGATACATGGAAATGCTCAATGCAGGTTACAAATTATGAAGACAAGAGTGGAGTTGAGGACATCATCCCTGGAGAACCTTTGGCTTGGCCTGTCCCCTTTGTTTTCCCACGTACATCAGTAGTTCCAGGTAGAAGCTGATGTCAGCCTGGGTGCCAAGCCAAAAAACTATCACCCAAGCCAGTCTTCCCAGAATCCCTGCCTTTTCAGTCGTGAAACACAGTTGGAGGAATTCAATGACTCATGAGTGAGCATTCACATCAGAGTCTGAAGGTCCCCTAAGCCTCTGCTCTTTCCATATATTAGGCTGTCTTCAACAGTCATTGCAGGACAGATACAATTTTCTCTCAGAGCTAATCTGATTTTCAGGAGGAATGTCCCAGACTCTTTGGAGTCTTCTTTCTTCCAGGTTCCAGACTGAGGGACCTGCCCAGCTTATAACTGATGTGCCATGAGCCCAGAGCCCAAACATGGCATGGCTCCGGGCTGAGCGCCCCCTGCTCACACACTCACAGACACACTCAAGTGGCCTAAAAAAAGATCCCCCTCAACCTGCACCACAGCCCACAATAAGTGTAGCATATACCATCAGTTCATACACACTGTTCAGGGCAGGCAAAATATACCATCTGCCATAGGTCATCCCAGCGTGGGCCTTCCTTTAGTACATTGGCTCTGTACCAAAAATTGAGGGTGACTTTTTTCCCCCAAGAGGACATTTGGCAATGTCTAGAGACATTTTTGATTGTCATAAATAGGGAGGGGAAGGTGTGCTATTGGCTTCGAGTGAGTAGAGGCCAGGGATGCTGCTAAACATCCTACAAAGCACAGGACAGCCTGCCCACAACAAAGAATGATCTGACCCCAAATGGCAATATTGCCATGGGTAAGAAACCCTGCTTTAGTAACTATAACAGTCTTGCAGTTCTTTTTTCTTTGTCAATTATATGGGGATAGTAACAGTATTTACCTTACAGAATCAGTGTCAGGACTGAACAACAGGATCTATGTTAATGGTGCCTATTCACAATCAACAGCTGACTCATTCATTCAACATATACACATTGAGCGCAAGACACTGCAGGTAGACGTGTGAAAATATTTATCCTCTCTGCACTCTGGGGACTCCAATCAAGAGGAAACAGGCATTAATCAAATAGTCACACACACAATAAAAGGTAGTTATTATCCTTATTGCTATTATCAATAAAAGAATTTTCTTCTTTTGGCAACTTCTCCATGCTTTAATTCCTAAGCGTTTTCTGTGATTTTTCTGATACAATCCGACAGGGGCTAATACGGAAGGTGAGTGAGCTAAAAGTCTTCCATGGTCACACTGGGATGGAGGAGCAAGAAAGCTCTTTGCTCATCTGTCAGCTCTTCGACCTTCGAAAGAAGCTGCCTCCAAGTTCTAATTGCTTGCTTCAAACCCCACAGTGTACGGGAAAGGGGGCACGTGACCGCTGGTGGCCCTGCCACTGTGCTCCGTTGCTATAGTAAGGATGCCCTTTATTGATCAGACTTGCCTGGAGTCATGTAACTCCCCAGCCTGCCACTGAGCTCCCCAAGGGGCAGTTGGCAGGCAGTGGTGTCTCCCTGGACCAACACTGACCCCCAGCTCTGCCCTCTCTCCCACCCTGGACACGTGAAGGCTGCCCACAAAAACACCTAATGCTTCTGTGTAGTGTCTTGTCATTCACACACTAATTTGAAGTCACAGATCAAAGCCGGTGAGAGACATCAGGGAAAAGAGATATGAAGACTCCCCCTCCCCTAAAGCAACGCTGCCGTCCCACATCAGCAGCCAGCAATCCCGTTGTTTTCCCCAGAGAATCTCTTCCCTATCCTTTAATTTCACCACATTCCAGAATCTCTCCATCTTACCAACATTTTTATTACAGAAAGTTTGACACTGAATCTTAGAGGAAGTGCAATATGTCTGCTACCAACTAGAAAACCAATGTCCTGAGAGGCTAATGGACTTGCTCAAAGTCATGATGCTGGTTAGTAAGTGCACAACCCAGAGAAATATCCTGTTTCTTCCTTCCTTCCTTTTAGTACCCTTAGAGAATGGGCAGCTAGAAGGTGTTTCCAAGTGGACTTTCCTTGGTTTTTCAAATTTCTGAAAATAAGGCATTAAAATTTTCTTGCTTCCTCAAGACCTTCAAATGTTGTTGAATGTTCACAATTATCTCTTGAACTCCTTCCTCCATCTCCAGCCCACCCATCACTGCTCACCTGTGCTGTGATCTATGAGCTAATTGTGGGTACTTGTTGGTGAGGTAGGTTGGGCAGAGTGCTCACATGACCATGTAAAAATCATATAGCAAGTCAGCAGCAAAACTGGAATTTAAAGTTTGAGTTAATGCAAAATCCTGTAAGCTGAAGAGAAAATACACAGAAAGGACCCAAGCTCTTTATTCCACACCAGCAGCAGACATCACTAATCAATCACTGAACACTCTTCTTTCAAACCCCAGATTCAGCCTCAGGCTCCTTCTTAAGACAATGCTCCAGACAATTTTTACCTATAGACAGAGTCAACATAATATGTGGTGCTTTGGATAAGACTTAAGCTGAAATGAAGACAGAAGACATGTGAAGAGACAGAGGATGGACATCCCAGGTGGAGGGAACAGTACATGAAAGAGTGGCAAATGTGAAATCATATTGATGCAGTCAAGGAACTAGAAAAAAATAATTGTTGTTGCACTGCCCTGGGCAAGGAAAGAGTCAGCAGGAGATAAAGGCAGGCTAGGCGGGAATTTGGGAGATTGTTCCTGATCACTCAGTGGCCTCCTAACTGCTAACACCTTAGTGTGAATTAATTTACTGCACTGACAGGTAAAGGATAATGCCAAGAAGACCAAAAGTATAAGAAATCCCCACCCCCAACAATGCAGTTTTGAGTAGAGAATCTAGATACCAACAAGATGTTAGAATCACTTGGCATCTTGCCAGAAAGAAAGGAATCACTCTATCAGGTAGGTGGGGTGCTAAAGATGAACTGTGTCTGTGAGGATTCAATCATAGGGGCAAACCACTGGGAGGGATATGTATATGTGCACATGAAAGAATTTCTTACAGGGATTCGCCTTTACCCAATTGTAGAGCTGGTTAAACAGTTTCTGTAGGCTGTTGCCTTCTCATCTCATACTGGAGCTTGGAGTCCACAGGGCAGTCAGTGGGAAAGGGAAGATGGGTACAAGTAAGGGACAGCAAGAACAAGCTAGAAGTCACTGTGTGAGCTGAGCCCACGAGGATGCACTGGAAATCACCTTGGTTCCCACTGCCCCAGGCCTTGATGATGTGCTTTTCCTGCAGAAGCCCAGGGCTCTTCATCATGGAGCTCAGCACACACGTGGCCCAAGAGTCAGAGCAGCTGTGCAGACCTGCCTGGCTGCTGCCTCAGGCCAAGGAGGTGAGCCTGAAGACAACTGACAATGTGTGTGAGCTAAAAATGGCTACTGCTTCATCTCCAATTTCTAAATCTCACACGAGGAATCTCTCTGCAGCCTATCCCAGCTGGAACTCATCTGGAAGGAGATTCTGGGGTTCTGGAACATGTAATTCAGCCTGGTCAAGTTTCTATATTACAAAGCCATCCATCAACTGAAGGATGGACTGGTGATGCCAATTGGTACCCACCTACCACCATCCCTTCTGCCCTTCTCCCCTCACAACCCCACACAGCTGTGATCATCTCTGGATACAGATGATTAGGCTAGGAATGACCAGGGAAACTAATCCATAGGTTCACTGAGCCATCAGTTGCATTCATATTCTCTCTCTCTCTCTCTCTCTCTCTCTCTCTCTCTCTCTCTCTCTCTCTCTCTCTCTCTCTCTCATTTGAACCAAGAAACACACAGAGCCTCATTAGTTACATGTCCAAGGGGACTTACAGAGGCTGAGTAAAGTCGGGGCTGAGTGAGGTTGAGGTGGCCACTCAGACCGTGTGCAAGCAGGAAGAGCTGCAGCAGAAAGAAGCAATAATGAGAGAGATTCTGTGACCTTGAGAAACAAAGAGAAGCCCCTGGGTCCCTAGACTTCTCTTAGGGGTTCAGTTGTATTTTGCTTCCTGTGTAAACACAGGACGGGCAATTGCAATAAAAACTCCACTTCCTCCCTTACGGTTGCCAGCTGGGGTATATTTCTGGGGTCTGCAGTCAGTCTGTGCTTGAGTCAGACAGCTGGGGTTAAAGGTTACCTGTACCTGCTTCCCAGTTCTCCCTAGTTACCACAGTCAGTGACCCAGACAGCACAAGTTAGAGGTGCTTCGATTCACACGCACCAAGATGTGCCACAGAGTCACACAAACGCGGAGTAAATGGTGAACAGAGCAAGACCCGCACAAATCACAGAAAGCAGCTCCCTTCTTCCCGAGCCGAGAGCTGGGCACGTCACGTCAGCAGAGGCCTCGTCAGACGGCGGGGGCAATCTCAGCTCACTGCTCCCTGTGAAAGGCACACTTGAGAGATGGCGCTCTTCCCAGAGCTGCCAATCTTACAGCATTCATGATCCTGAAAATCAATTTAATAGAACATTTTAAAGTAACTTTTTCAAAACTTTATGCCAAAAAGAAAGAAGAAAAGAGAGAGGAAAGTGCTAATTGCACTTCAGAGCCTCAGATGCTTTTTCAGTCCGGGATCCTAAAGTATTTGATGAACTCTCATTTCACACAACCTTGCTTCACCCCCTAGAACAGATCGGTATTGTTGAGTTGATTTTACAACATGGAGAAATTGAGGCCCCTCTCAAGAAAAATGAGAATATCGTCGCTTCCAATTTCCTACTTCACAAAGAATTAAGGAAGAGTGTGGTTCATTTAGATCACAGACTTTGCAAATGCCACTGCTTGGGATACCATGTCCAGCCTATTTCATTTGCAAATATTCTACTCAAGGTGTTGGTTTCACTGACCACTGTATGCCGTCTCTATAAAGTTGAAAACAAACCGATAGCTCACATCCTTACAAGTCTACAAACAAGAATTGAAGGAAAGTGCATCTATTCCAGCTTCGTTTTCTAAAAATCTCAGGGAAGATATCTGAGTGAGTGATTTAGGTGGATGCCCACATGTGGACCAATTGCTGTGGCCAGAGAGATGGATGCTGTGATTGGCCAGGCCTGGGTCACATGGGCCACCCTCATGGCCAATGGAAGCAGAAAATATTACCAGGGAGAAGACAGAGAATTAGCAGAGGCATAATGAACAGGGGAATTGCTGTGGGCTGAGGAGCCACCCAACACCATCTTCAAGAAAACTTCTACCTCAGCAGCTAGAAGGTAGTGCAATACACATATGTTATTCTCTCCCTGCGGTAGGCACTGTAATATAAATATAACTTGTAGCTAAATCTTTGTGCACATCCACATTTGTCTCCATGTGATAAATTCTTGGAAGTGGAACACCTGGATCAAATGTTACCTTGCTTTTTGGTCCTCTTCCCTAACCTGCTTTTCAGAAAAAAGGTACAAGTTTACTTTCACACCTGTATATGGGTGCTTTAACATGATTATTTTTATTTGCTTCCTAATAAAAGGGTGAATGTGCAACAAAATAGCCCATAGAGGCTGGAAAAACAGTAAAAAGAAGAGGTAAAGACCCAAGTAAATGACCGCTTAGACAATCAGGATCTGAACAGCTGAGAAATGCTTACACTGATGAGATATGAATAAATTCAGGGGAAATGACAGATTATCCTGGTCCTATCTATGAGTAAGGGCTGTGACCTTCCCGAATCAGACAGCAATGTGAACGAAAAGGGTCCCTTATGTCAGGCAGCTGAGCATTTAAGAATAGCTGGCCATGCATAGCTCACTTCCCCAGCCTCCACTAAGAGAAAGCAGGATGAACTCCGGGCAGTGCGCGGATGGAATTACATTCTCAAGGATCACAGCCCCCGCAAGCCAGGGCAGCATACCTGTCAGGGGCAGACTCTGCCCAATAATTGCTCCTGATGCACTATGGGCTAATTGCCGTTGCTGAAAATAATCTCCAAAGATTACAGCAGGCATCATAAATAACAAGGGGCTCTGTGACGGCGCACTATGACAAGGTCTCAATCGCTCTTATCTTTTACTAGAGTGGGGCTTGTGCATTTGTGTTCCTAATGAATCTTTTTCATTTGTGCAAGTGATGTTTCCATTTGACAATGACATGAACATAAAGTGGAGGTTAATTTACTCCATTGCGAGAGGTTCATTATTTAACCTGACGTTGAGGACAAAACAATGTAGCTTAATAGATGACAAATAGAAATTAGTTGTGATGAATTTTGCCATTTAATTCTTGCAGGCTCACTGAATGTTTGCCATAAACATGGCAAGAGAGCCAGGGTTACCTTCTCTGTGGGTGGGATTTGCTTACTTTGCTATTTCCAGGTTATCATCCAAGGATAGGGAAACTTCCACTGGGAAATTCCATTGAAAACAAACAATTTCCAGTTATACAATGGACTTTAATGGTGGATGCACTGACATTGGGTTAAATTTTATTGGATTATCCTCCTTTAACCGTAGATAAACAATTGACTTACAATGTTAGACCCTAGAAGTTGTATTGAATTTTGATGGTTAGCATTGGTGCCTAAAACCCTACACTTGCGCCTTTTTGTTACTCCACATGGAGGTAGCTGAGCAGTAACAGTAATGGGCTATAATTCTAGAATCAAATGGAGCTTATGTTTGAGTCCAAGTCAACTAGTTAGTAACTGGGTGCGACTGAGTTAGTTATCCAACTTCTCCTAACCTGTTTCCTCACCTATAGAGTGGGGATGATAATAGTATTCACCTCATACTATGGTTCAGATGGGATTCTGAGACAAGAGAGATACATATCACTTGCCATTTTTATGGAGTTGATGTCCTCGAATAATGGTTAGAAATTTCAGTCATTGATTCTAATTTTTTTCTCCTCTATCAACATATGCATTCTGTCAAAAAAACAGATTATATCATTTATAATTTCATATAATCAGTGTGCTCCTTCTTCCAAAGTTATTTGCATTTGAACATGCCTCTTTACTGTAGGAAGAAAGATTTTGGTCTGGGGTTAAGGAATTCTAGATCCACCCGATTGTATAATGAACAAAGAAAGGAGGAGACCATTTTAGGGAAAATGGACAGCCTGTGCCCAGTTTCAATGTTAGCAGGGAGTATGGGGAATGCAAGAGAATAAAAGGAATCCAGGGTGTTTAGAGCATAGAAATCCTGAAGGTCATGGTAGGAGAAATGGGAAGGACCAAGATTTTGCAGGCTTTTGAAGGCCGTGGTGAAGCGTTTTGTCTTGATCCAAAGAGCAATGACTGGAAGGCCACTGTCCTACCTAGGGTAATGGTATGCTTAGATTTCATTTCAAGTAGCTACTCCTGGAAGTGATGTGGAAAATAGATTTGGAGGCAGGCAAGAGCGGATGTAGCCGGATGAGGCTGGAGGCCATTGCAGTGGCCCAGACAGAGATGATGATGGCTTAGATGAAGTGGCAGTAGATAGAAAGTAGTGGAAAGGTTTGATAAACATGGAGGAGGTAAAATCAACTGGCCTTGGCAATGGGTTAGATATGGGGGTAAAGAAGAAGTCGGTATCGATGACGACTTGCATGGGTCATCAGCACCCTAGATTAGAAATGAAATAATAAGACTCACAGACAGTAAATTAATTTTGCCTAATATAACACACATCTGTTAGTGACTCTTGTTATAATGTGTATGTATGTGGTGTGCATATGTGAGATGAGTGTGTGTAAAAGAGAAAGAGAGAAAAATATTAGTGTGTATCCTGTGTGTTCACACACACATAACCAGGACGTACTATTTAGATAAGCTAAAAATTTGAGCCCTGTTTTATCTCTTCGAATTGAAAACCTTGTGCCTGTCTCTTACCTCCATGAACCGCATCCCTGTGACACATTAAATATTACTCACGTCCGTGCTTATTTTTCTAAACTATAGAGAGCATATGTAACCCTCTATATACTTTCTTTTATCTATCCAGTGTGTGGCCCCCTCATTTATTGTTATTCTGGCTTCTATTCAATTTATTAGTTTGTGGCCTATGTAAGCATATTTTAATAATTTTGAAGGAATCTTTTCGTCATTCAGGCTTGTCTAAAGAAGGCCTGAAGTAATCAGTATTTCGGATTTTTACTGCTTTCCAGCCCCCTCCCCCCAACCTACACACACTCATATATGTTTTGCTATTTTAAAGAAAGAGATTTAACAGCCATAAGGCACTTTTAAAAATAACATTCACATCTGGGCTGACCACCTGTATGCCAAAATTTAGCTTGATGTTAATTAAAACAGGCATGTTATAAACCTCAGGAAATGGCAGCTGACCCCTAACTATGAATGTAATGCTATAATAATACATAGTAAAAATAAGACATTTTGAGGCCGTTGCCCAAACCACTCATGCATTAAAATTCTCACCACTGTATACCCTTGCACGAGGACGGGTAAATCAACTGCAGAAGTGGCCCAACCAAAAAATAATAATGATAACAATTCAAGGGGTATGAGCCATTCATTCATTCAACAGATGGCTTTAAATATCTATTCCGCAAAGGCACCAGCTTTCTGCCCTGTGAGAAGGATTCTGCATGGAGCTTAGAAGATTGATTAGCCCCATCTTGACAGACAGAATAATAATATCAATGTAGCTGATATTTATTGAACAATTTACTATGTGTCTGGCACTGTGCTAAGCTCTTAACATACATGATTGCATCTAATCCTTCTAACAGCCCTACAAGTTAGGTGCTACTATTATCCCCATTTTACAGATGAGGAAATGAGGCTTAAAAGATTTAGTTATCCACCCTGGTGGTACAAGCTGGGAATTGGATGCTGGCCATCTGAACCCATGGCCCAGGTGTTTCAGGATGGCTCTACGTAACTGCAGACCCTGCCCTCATGCCCACGTGGACCTGCCCCACCTGCGAGCTCACCCTATGATTTTCTGATCCAACTACAAGCGACCTCTCACATTTCCCATTGCCTCCCTTCCTGACCCTTTCTTTGTCATTTTACTCACATATGACCCCAGAGATTCTCCCTCTTCCTTTTCACTTTGCCATCAGCCTCACTCGCTTAAAACCGCTCCTCTTAAATGCCTTTGACACCCTGATATTTGACAACTCAGCCTTTGCTTTGCTTTGCGTTTGATCCAGTATTTGCTACTACCTTCGCATTCTGAAATTGTCCTCTTAGCACTTCAAAATTTTGTTTCGTAAACGAGAGTATTGGAAATTTGCATATTAGGTCATATATATATAATGCAACTATTAATAACGAGTAACATGTATTTATATTGTAAATGGGTATTAGCATACATATGCATTGGCATTAAAAAAAAATCTTTAAATTCTCTATGGTACAAACTACACTACCAAGGGCGCCCATTTGGCACAATTGTGAGCAGCACTTGAAATTGTAAGTCTAAGTTCAGGTCTGAATTTCCATATTCACTTCCCAATGTTTACTGTTAAAAAGATAAAAACACCTTTGCAACTCAACTGTGTTGTAGCTCCTGAAAGCCGTGATAACAGTTGTGCACTAGGGTCAAGAGTCACAGAACCCACTGGATATGCGATATGCAATAAAATGTAACCAAACTATCCTACAGGATCTCAAAGGCTTTATGCATACTGGTCAGTTCATTGGTTTTGAATCTGAAAACACAAAGATGTGTCCCACTTCTATACTTACTTGCTTTGTGACCTTGGAGAAGTCCTTTAACTTCACCGAGCCTTGGTTAATTATCTTTAAAATGGGATAATTATAGGACCCTCTCTGTATAACTCTTATGAGAATCGAATGAGATAATATATTTAAAATGCTTAACTGAATAAGTGCTTAATAAATGATACCTATTATTAATGCCAATTCTTTAGTAATACAGGCATACCTTGGAGATATTGTATGTTTGGTTCCGGACCACCACAATAAAGCAAATGTTGCAATAAAAAGTCATGCAAACTTTTTGGTTTCCCAGTGCATATAAAAGTTATGTTTATACTATACTGTAGTTTATTAAGTATACAATAGCATTATGTCTAAAAGAACATTTAAGTTGAAGACAATGTTCATTTACCATTTTGAAAATTCTAGGTCCCTTAAGAGTGATGCTAAATCTATGTATGTACCTTGATTTAAAAATACTTGATTATTAAAAATTGCTAATGATCGATCATCTGAGCCTTCAGTGAATCATAATCTTTTCGCTGGTGGAGAGTCTTGCTGCTGACAGATGCTGACTGCTCAGGATGGTGCCTGTTAAAGGTTGAGGGGACTGTGACAATTTCTTTAAATAAAACAACAATGAAGTTTGCCACATTGATTAACTCATCCTTTCTGGAAAGATTTCTCTATAGTATTTAATGCTGTTTGATAGCATTTTACCCACAGTAGAATTTCTTTGAAAATTAGAGTCAATTCTCTCAAACTCTTCTGCTGTTTTATCAACTAAAGTTATGTAATATTCTAAATCCTTGCTGTCATTTCAACAATGTTCGTAGCATCTTCACCAGGAATATATTCTGTCTCAGGAAACCACTTTCTTTCTGTACTAATCCATAAGAAACAACTTATCTGTTAGTTTTATCATGGGATTGCAGCAATTTAGTCACATCTTTAGACTCCATTTCCAATTCTAGTTCTCTTGCTATTTCCACCATATCAGAAGTTACTTCCTCCACTGAAGAAGCCTTGTACCCCTCAAAGTCATCCATGAGGGTTGGAATCAACTTCTTCCAAACTCCTGTTAACGTTGATATTTTGACCTCCTCCCATGAATCATGAATGTTCCTAATGGCATCTAGAGTGGTGAATCTTTTCCAGAAGGTTTTCAATTTACTTTGCCCAAATCTATCAGAGGAATCGCTACCTACGCGGCTATAGCTTTATGGAATGCATTTCTTAAATAATAAGACTTGAAAGTCAAAATAACTCCTTGATCCATGGGCTGCAGAATGGATGCTTTATTAGCAGGCATGAAAACAACATGAATCTTCTTGTACGTCTCTATCAGAGCTCTTGGGTGAATCGTTGTCAATGAGCAGTAATAATTTGAAAGGAAGTTCTTTTTTATGAGTAGTAGATCTCAATAATGGGTTTACAATATTTATCAAACCATGCTGTAAACAGTTGTGTTATCATCAAAGCTGTGTTGTTCCGTTTCTAGAGCACAGGCAGAGTAGATTTGGCATCATTCTTAAGGAACCTAGGATTTTCAGAGTGATAAATGAGCATTGTCTTCGTCTTAAATTTACCAGCTGCAATAGACCCTAACAAGAGAGTCAGCTTGTCCTTTGAAGCTTTGAAGGCAGGAATTGACTTCTCCTCTCTAGCTATGAAAGTCCTAGATGGCATCTTGTTCCAACAGAAGGCTGTTTTACCTACATTAAACAGCTGTTGCTTAGTGTAGCCACCTTCAGCAATTATCTTAGCTGGATCTTCTGGATAACTTGCTGCAGCTTCTCCATCAGCACTTGCTGCTTCACCTTGCACTTTTATGTTATAGAAATGGCTTAATTCCTTAAACCTCATTAACCAACCTCTACTAGCTCACCTCTCTCAACCTTCATAGAATTGAAGAAAGTTAGGACCTTGCTGTGGATTAGGCTTTGGCTTAAGAAAATGTGGCTGGTTTGGTCTTCTATCCAGACCACTCAAACTTTCTCCATATCAGCAATAAGCCTGTTTTGCATTCTTATCACTAGCGTATTCATTGGAATAGCACTTTAATTTACTTCAAGAACTTTTCCTTTGCATTTACAACTTGGCTAACTCTTTGGCACAAGAGGCCTAGTTTGGCTTTCTACATGCTTTTCTATGCTAAGGAAAATCCGACCACTCCCTCCCTCCTCAGCATCCTAGCCATACCAACTGCTTGTAGTTATCCCTAAACACCATACTGTTTCATCTGTCCTGTGCCTTTTTATATATTCTACTTTTTTCCTGGAATTTTTGGTCCCTTATTTGGCCTATTAAGGTCCAAATCACTGTCAAAAGCTCAGATCAAACATTAGCACTTCTATGAAATTCACCCTGACTCCCCAAGAGAGCCTTAAACAATCCTTATCCTATTTTTGTAGAGTATCTCCCTACTAGACTAAGCTGATAGAGAACAGGGACATTTTATTTCATTTTATTTTTGGTATTATTGTATTCCCAACACCTGTCATAGTGCCTGGTTTGTTGTAGAGGCCTGTTTAGGAAGCTTTGGCACCAAAGAACAGAAAACCCCACCTCAAAATGACTTAACCATTAAGAAAGCATGGCACCTCATACAACGTGAAGTGCAAAGGCAGAATGGGATCCAGGGCTCATGTAGTGGTTCAACATTCACGTGAAAAATCTGGCTCTTCCCACCTCCCTGCGGTTATCCTCACCAAAGTGGCTTTGCCTTGGGGCCAGAGTCTTCATAGCTACAAAGTGGCTGCCACATCTCCAGGCCCCTCATCCAGGTGCAACAACAAAGGAAGAAAGGGATTATCTTTTCCTGTGCCTCCTTTAGAGTAGCTAGAAACCTTTCCCAGAAGCCTCCATCAGACTTCTGATATTCCATTTCCCAGGATTAGGTTTTTATGTTCACTCCCAAACCAATCATTCACAAAGGAAATGAGATTACCATGATTACCTTACGCTAGGGATCAGCAGAAATTTTCTGTAAGGAGCAAGACAGTAAATACTTTAGGCTTGGCAGACTATACAGTCTCCCTTGCAACTTCTCAATGTGCCTTTGTATTACAAAAGCACCCATAGACAATACGTAAATGAGTAATTGTGGTTATGTTTCAATGAAACTATGTATGGATACTGAAATTTGAATTTCGTATAATATTTACATATCCATATTCTTCTTTTGAATGTTTTTTAATCATTAAGAAAACCATTTTTAGTTCTAAGGCCATATAAAAACAGGCAGCAGGCTGGGTTTGGCCCAAAGGTTCTAGTTTGCTGACCCTTGGCTTACATTATTTGAGGTCAAATGTATATTTAAGTGCCTTCCACTACAATTTCTCAACTGCACAATAAATATTTGAAAAATTAAAGGAATAAATGGCTAAAAAGAATACAGTTCTTGTTCATGAGAAGTTCATGGGCTACCCATGCGTATGACTTCCTGAAAGATATTTTTAAAATAACTGCTTTGTCTAATGATGGTGGATTTAGCAGAACTAAACAAAGTTGTTTTTTTGTGATAGCTTAGATATTAAATTATGAAAATGGAAGACAAATAATATTTTGTGTTAGGATATATGGGAACCACAGATTTGAAGAACTCCTCATGGATCTAAAGTCATAAGGGTTTGCTTTGATGGTAAGGAGGTTGAAAGAGGTTACTTAATGGGTGTTTTCTATGTTAACGTCTTTTGACTTCACAATTTTCCAAACATAATGTTGCATGTATTCTGATGCAGGCGAAGAGATAATTACAGAGTAACTGCTTGCACTCAGTGTAAATTAATCAAATGCAAATTAAATAAACTGTAAATAGAAGATACTCCTTAGCTGATACTGGCAAGTGAATCACCTCCATTATAGACTCATTTTTGTAAAATTACATCTAATCATAGTATTTTAAGATAGTGTTTGGCAAAACATCTCTAAATCTGTCAACAAAAGCAGCTATTACTCCTTTGCAGCTGAATTCCTTTGCCAAAAAATACCCATCTGTCTGGAAAGATTTACTTATGGTTCTGCCTAAAGGCAGGGGTAAAATCTCAATGACCTCTGGAGGTTTCTTTCACCTTTGTGCTTAGAGAGTCAATAAAAATTCATTTTAAAGTAATCTTACCATGAACCTTCACAAACTACAATGCTAAAATGTAATCAAGTCTGTCCCAAGAATCCCAGAAATAGATATTCTTCTGGTAATTATATAGCTGATTTTGCTTGATCAACAATTTAATCTCGATTGTCAATTGGTGCTCTAATAGAATCCAAACTCTTTAATATGGCTCATAAGACCCCTAAGTCCCAGTCAGCACCACTGTCTTTATACTCCACTGGACTGATGATTTTAGTTCTTCAAACACAGACCTTTGCCCATGTTGTTCCATATGCCTGAGCCACACTTTCCCTCCCCAAACCTCATGCACCCCTTGCTGCAGCTAAGGTGTACTCTTCCTGCAGGCCTTTGGCTCAGGTTGGGGGATCAGGAAGCCTTCTCTCTCTCCACCCACCCCATTATGAATTAGGTAACTCCTTTTATGTATGTAGCACCCTTTCTTGATGTTTATAATCCAAGTACATTTCTTTGTATTCACTTTTCCCCTAAGGGTTGAGGACAAGAACTGCATCTCATTTGTTACAGTAAAAAGCAGAGGAGGCAACAAGGCTGTAGGGATTTCTATGCCTTGCTAAGAAGCTCGGACTTTATCCTGAAGGGTATAGAGAGAAGCCATTGGTCAGGCTCATGTATGCTCACCAGAAAGATCATATCAGCACTGTCGGAGAATGCACTTCTAGAAGGCAAGGGCATGGACAATGAGGGGTCCACACCAGCAGTGCTGAGACCACTTAGGAAACGATTGCTGTAGGCCAGGTCGGGGACAATGGAGGCCTGATCTACAGCTGTGATGCTGGAGACGGAGAATCATGGTTCATTTGGAGACACTTAGGAAGCAGAAATCTGTACCATTGGTGACCAAGTATGTGGCAAACAAAAGGACTTAGAGAAAGAGAGAGAAATAAATCAACGGGAAATTTGGTTTCTGTCTTAGACAACTAAGCAAATGATAGTGCTAGTCACTTGAGAAAGAACAGAAGGAGGAAGAAGCTGAGGCTGGGGAAAGGGATGACTAAATCCACTGCAGACACACTGACTTCAAGGAGCCTGCAAAGCACTTAGGAGATGGCCAGGAGGTATCTGTATATACGTGGATCAGCTATGAAGAAGAGAAGTCTAGACCAAAGATAAAAATTCGAGAGTCATCAGCTCGTAAAGGGTATTGAATTTATCAGCATGGAGATCACACAAAGAAAATGTATATCGAAAAAATAGAGCAGGCCTTGACCAGAAGCCTGAGCCATACCAACCTGAAGGGTAAAAGAAGAGAGAGTCCTGGAGAAACCTGAGGAGTGGCCAGGGAGGAGGGCAAAATCAAAAGGAAGTGGAGTCGAAGGAAAGAGAAAGTTGCAAAAGACGGATATTATCAATCAGCTATGGTTGCGTAGGCAGCATGAAATCTCAGTAGCATGCCATGATAAGCATTTACTAACCCACTCACAGGCCTGTAGGTCAGCTCCAATGGCTCTGCTCAGGCTGCAGGGCTCTGCGCCAACTGGGGCTGCTCCTCTTGCATGTCTCTCATTCTCTGGGGACTAGCGAGCTCCCCTGGGGCCTGTTCTTCTCCCCGTGATGGCAGAAGCCCAGAGAAGCATGTGGAAGCTTGCAGAGCCTTCTAAGTCCTCGCCTTAGATGGGCGCTCTGCCACTTCTGCCCCATTCCATTGGCCAAGGTAAGTCACAAGGCTAGGTGGGCCCCACGTCAAGGGTGGAGAAGTGGCCCACAGGGGTCAGGACTGTGACTGTGGCCGGAGCAATTTCATAGGAGGCTTCATCTTGCCAACAAGTAAAAGGTGGCATTGCTCACTCAAACAAAAATACTGTTTTTGTATGTTTTAAAACATGCCTAGAACCAGGGTCCTGATTGGCCCATCCCTTTCTAGGACTCTAGCATGCCGGGGTCATGCACTAGAAGTCACACCCTTAAAAGAAGCCAAGGGTCCCCCAGGAGAAAATAATCATATGGCTCGTGAGGGCTGGATGAATGTCAGGGTCAGGCTTTTTTTGGTTTCAAGAGAAAAACTGGCTCAGATAAGCTCTCGAAGGGGGGGAGTTTGTTGTAAGATTGTAAGGATACATGTCGAGCAGAAATGGGAAGCTATTAAGAAGGGAATCACATCTACAGGCTGAACACTTTCCATGGCTTTCATATTGGTCTCCCGGCCTCTGTCTCATATTATTTTAGCTTCTGTGCTTCTGTAACATTCTCTCTGTCAACGGATGCTTCCGTTTACTCATAGTGTCTGTTTTATTCTAGGTTCCACTTGCTTGTAGCTCTGGCTGGCCGTGATTCTGACGTGGGGCATTTTTCTGCCCCCGCCTCTAGCTGCCTTGGGCTCTCTAAGTTTCCCAGTTCGAATTGCCAAGAGGAAGATTTGAATTTGTCCAGCTTGTTTCTCACGCTCAGCTGTGTCACTGGCAAGCTCATTAATTGGTCACCCTTTAGTCAGATGGCCACCTCTAGTCTAACCAGCTGTGACCACTGGGGGCAGATTCAGGGGTAAGGAAGTTTCCCTCAGGAAGTATTGTAGATAGGGAGGCATCAGTGGAGCTTTCTAGTAAAGGGAGGTGCCCAGAACACTGGGATGAGGATTCCAACAAGCGTGAGTGAAACGCCCACCCTCTACCTATCAGGAGAGTCTCTCAGGTAGAAAGTTCGTCCTGAAGGAAGAAGGTTGGGAGATGCTGTGACTAAACCCGAGATCACTGACCAGTGACAGATGTAAAGGGAAACTCTCGCATGGTGCATGATGCAATGCGTCTCATAAATCTCTCGGTCCAACCTCATTGACAAAAGCTTGTCCCAGGATCTTGGAAATGAAAGCTAAAGCAATACATTGAATACAAAATCATAGCACTGAGAAAGACGTAAGACAGGCGAGGTCCACACTGTTTGGAATCCTTATCCAAGACATGAAACACCGGCAGAGAGAGCGTCCTCCTCCTGCCCTCCTGAGAGGAAAGGCACCATATGGGAGGAGGCATGGAGGCCATGGCTATTTGTGATGTCCGATGAGATACCAAGACAGCCAGGATGGCTGTGGTCATCCTTCCCTCACAATCAAAGAATAGGAGCAAGCACCTGGAATAGGAAGCCAAAAGTTCCAGGCTACATCACAGCATTCCTAAATGGCATCATTTGATGCCCTTTAACTTCCATTTTGCTAGATTTAATTTCCCTCCAGGCACACAGAGAATAGACACCTCTGGTGTCTGATGGTGTGGCTGTCACTGCTGTCTCCATGGAACTTGTGAAGCTCGTACTTAGTCCATCGGGGGCAGACATGTTTCTCTCTTCTCTGGGAAGTTCTCCAAAGCCCTGAGAGCTTGTCTTCCAAACCTGGGCTGTCCCCTACCCCCAGCCAAAGACGTCTCCAGTTACTCAATTGATTTCTCATTGTGCATCTACTCTGTGCTTAGAACTGGGTCAGATCTGAGGGGAATGGTATTTCTCAGAATGCCAAACGTGCCAGAAGCAATTTGAGAACAATAGAGAATAGCACATGGTCAAATACTGCACAAGAGAATGCAAATGACAGTTCAAAGAAGGCAAGAGTAAATTAACTAGAATCACCATAACATGGTCAGGGATACAGAGAGGATTAAATGTGACCTAGCTCCCAAAGAACACAGCTATTACGGCTATTAAAACTACTCCCTAGTACCTCCCTCTTCTCTCACCCTCAAAAATAAAGCTCAATATTAAAAAGCATAAATAATGATTTATTTAATTTTCTAAATAAACATATGACACACCTGTTACTTTTAAAAAAGGGGAAGAAGGTGTCGGCAAATCAGACCGTAAGGTGTCACAAATCCAAGAGGATTGGAAATCACCACATTCATGTCCCCTTTGGGTCTGGAGAGATTTATGCTTCTTAAGGGCGTCCAGACGTTAGTAGCTCAAACCCTGCACTGTATCCTGGCCGCATTTAAAGGACCCATAGGTCAGACCAAAACACAACGGAGCTTTATATGCCAATTTTTCTTGACTCTCTGTAGGTCAGGGGAAGTTAAGCTCGTGTAATTAGGGGATAAAGATGGAGGCTGGGAGTGGGGGATGGAAGCATGATGAAAGTTCCAGAGTTTAAAGGCTCGGTAGGAAGTCAGAGGAAAAGTCGATAAAGTCATGTCTTTATGAAACATGTGCTTTTCATGGTAGAGTAAACGTATTTGCCATCACACCCAGGGAATCTCCCTGTGACTTGGTGCTCTCACCCATCTGTGGCAAGGACCATTCAAATTCACTGTGATGATTGTGAGGACATTGTTGTCCTGAGTCACCTGCTCAATCATCAGACACCCATTCAGTTATGTCCAGTCTCACATCAGCACTGAGTACATTTCATTGCATTAACTTTATTTCACAACTGATAATCCAGGTGACTTTCTATGATAATTCTCTCTTAATATATGATGGATCTATCCACAAATGGTGGCTAAGAACAAAGAGCTTCCTGTAAATGATGTGGCCAGTCCCAAACATGTACAGTCTCAACATACAATCACCAAAAGATGTCAGAAAGCAGTGACCAGCAGCAGTGAAAACAAAGCAGGAAGAATTACGAATAGCCATACCTGATAAAATAAATAGAGAGAAGCCCTATAGTCCTCAGAACAAATACACAGAAAAGAATCTCAGGTTGACCCAATGACAAACATTAATACACATATTGATTGACTGGATCCTAGAATCAGTCTCCTAGACTCCAGCTTGTGCTATTAACAAACTAATGAAGCCCATGACTCCTTCAGACTGAAAACCAATGTTAATGAACTCAGTGAGAGTCTTGTGAAAACTGGATACCAAGCTGATGGCTACTCACAGTACACACTTCCATGGTTTATCAGGAACTAGTACCAGACGTACCTCTTAAGACAACATACCAGTTATGTGTGGTGGTCAAACGGCATTTGTCTATTAGGCATCTTTGACATTTATCATTTCAAAGGGGAATTTTTTTTTTATGTTCATAAGTTTTTTCAGTCTTCATTCATTATCCATCCCATGCATCCTTCCCTTCCTTTCTTCCCTCCCTCCCTCTGAGAAATGTACCCTGAGCACCTGCTATATGCCAGGCACCGTTCTGATCTTTGGGAAGACAGTGGCGTACAAGGCAGACAACATCCTTCTTTGAGTGTAGTTTACATTCTACAGAGGGGAGGCAAACAAGACACAAGCAAACACATACATAAAGGATTAAAATGTCAGATAATACTTGAAGCCCCAGAGGAAAGAAAAAGTAATGGAAGAGAGTGAGCCTGCTTTAGAGAAGGTGGTAGGGAGAGTTGACCTTTGCACTAACCCTTGAATGTGGAGAAAGGTGGGCTGTAACCCAGGGTGCCTCAAGCTTGGCACTGGTGACATTTTAGGCTGGATCACTTTTTGTTTTGGAGAATCATCCTGTGCATTGTGGGAGGTTTAGCAGAGTCCCTGGCCCTTACCCACTGGATGCCTGAAGCAGCTCCACCGCCAAGTCATGACAATCAAAATATCTCCAGACATTGTCAAATGTCCCCTGGGGTATAAAATTGCCTCTGTTTGAGAATGACTGGGCTATGTGAAGATCTGAGGAAAAGCATTCCAGAGGGAGGGATCAGCACCGACAAACCCTGCACTGGGAATGAGCTTGAAGTGTTTGGGGGAGGAAGACCAGTGCGAATGATGTTCATGAGCAAAGAGTGAAGAGAAGGCAGGATGAGGCTGGGAGGGCGCCAGATCAGGAAGGACCTGACAGACCATGGTAGAGTTTGCATTTATGTGACAAAACACACTGTTAATATCTAAGCTATTGGTCTCATGGAATGAAGAATAAACGCATGAACCCAATTCACAGAATCATCTATGTTTCTGCAGTTAACCAGGGTATCCCTGAGCTAAGGTTCCATAGTTTGAGGATCCTTCTGAGTCCAAATGCCCATTCCTTCAGCACCATTAGAGAAGAATGTTTCAGGCACCTTTTTAAAAAAAAAAAAAAAAAAAATCTTCCTTCCAGTAATTGTCTCCTCAGTAGGTTATTCTGTTGCATTAAGTTGCCTTTGTTAAAATGCTCAACATCCTTTTTAAAAAGGTTTGCATTGAACATCACCAGCACTAAGTGAAGAAGCACTTAATTTATCATTCTTTGTGGCTTTGGACAGGACCAGGATTGTCAACAGTAAATAAATCATATGTCACATTTGATTTGTGTGCAGTTTACATGTTATTTTATCAGAGGTAAAAAAAAAAAAAATTAGGCATCGAATTGCCAGCATAAGACAATCTTTAGGAAAGTTTATTCTGAGACAGAAACAAAGAGATTTTTCTCCTTCTTTTTTCCCAAAAGAAAGATACAATTAATGGTGATAATCCTCTTGAACGTTGAAATAGACGTCTTATCATGGTAAATAAAGTAGAATTTCTCAGCTGGTTTCTATCTGGGAAAAGTAGTGCTGAAAGCTAGAAGACTGATTCTTCAACACGTTCCAAATTTCAACTACACAAAAGTTCCCTTCAAAATTACTCAAGCATGATTAATTGAGCTGTAAGCTAAGAAATTGACTGTATGTCAGAAATAACAGTAAAAATAGAGTTTAGAGCAATTTGTCAATGGCGTGGTAGATACAGACTTCAGGTAATATAACCAAGAAAAAAAAGGCAAAGGGAATTTGCAAATAAACAGTATTGACAAAGTGAATAGGGCTGCAAAACACCTGGATCCTCCTTTAGGCTTCATAATCGTAGAAGCTACATGATCTCATGAAAAGAGCTTGGGGCCAGGAAATGGAGTTTCTAACTTGCATGGCACTAAATAACTCTGACTTTAGCAAATCTCCATGCTGTGCCTCCGTTTTCTTACCTGCCAAATGGGTGTAATGGTAGCAAGCGTACTTAATTCACACGGTGGGTCAAATGCTGAAACATTACAAATTTACAAAAAATTACATAAAAGTATAAAACCTTATAAATATGCAAAGATATTACGGTCTGTAAATTGCCACAATGCCTGAGACTTTATCCCAGGAAAGGTGTTTTTTGGCTGAGAAGAAGAAATTCCAGAATCAAATTCCATTTCAAATAAGCCCCATAGTCCACAGAGGCAAATGGTCTGTGGAGAATTCTCAGTTCTCTTCCCCTGCATGGAAACTGAGCCACAAGAGTGAGACAGAAAAGGAAGTTGTCTTCTCTCAGGCCTGTTCTCAACAGTCGATTTTGTTAATTACCATGGACCACCATGCCGATACAGGATTAAGTTCATTCATTCATTCAACAAATAGCCATTGAGCATCTACTATGTACAGGGCCTGTGCTAGGCCTTGGGATACGGAGAGTAATTAATGACAGGTCCTTCCATTAATTAAATAAAAGTTGTGCAAAAAAGGGAAGCATTACATCACTAAATGTGTACATTGACATACTACATACCATTTATGTGTTTATGGCCTGTTTCTCTCTACTAGAATGTAAGCTCCGTAAGAATAAGGGCTCTATATATGCTGTTCACAGCAGTATCCCCAGTGCATAGAACAGTGCCTAGCACAAAATAGGTGTTCAATAAACAGTTGTTGAATAAATGCAAGGAAAAAAAAACATCAGTTTCTTGCCCCTGTGGTTGACAAACAGGAGAGGAAGCTCCTAACATATATCGATCACAGGACTGTGCCAATCACTTTCTATAAAGGTCTTACACATTTTACAACCATTTTGCAAGTGCCAACCTGAGAAAGGGGATGGTTAAAAAAAACCTCACCCAAAATCACAAAGCTTCTAAGTAGGGAACAGAATCTGAGCCTGTTCATTCATTCATTCACATTATTTACTGTGCACCTACTATGTTCCTGGCACTATGGCAATGGGGAGACAGCAGAAAATAAGACAGACAAAACTTCTATTCTCACGGCACATGCAAAATTGTGAGGGGCAACAATATAACACAACAGACGCAAGTCTGCCTGACGCCAAGATCCAAGACCCTTTCACGCACTGCCTTTTCTTGAGTCATCGCTTAGTGGGAACAAAAAAGAACAAGAGGGAAAATGCATGCACACCCTAAACCCAAGCTGAGTATCCCCAGTAAGCCAGAAATCTAGAAAGAATAAAGCCAGATAAATGACTCTACCCAGAACACTAAAATGTTCTTTTCCGAAGTCTAAATTGAAAATGTTTGCATTTGGCATGGGTGCCTGTGGGCCCAAAGGCAGGCAGCTCATGACCACAGACAACACAGAGACAGACAGCTCCTGTCAGGGCACAAACGTGACAACCAGCCCTCCACCAGAAGGCCTGAGGTTTAGATGAATTAAAAGGCCTGAGTCCTGGCTCCTGGAGATGGCTAGACAAGGCGAAAGCATATGCCTGCCCGCCTGGCAGCAGCTCTCCCTGGCCTGGAATGAATGCATCTTCACCCGCCAAGGAAAGCTGGCAGCGACTGTGGCCTCGGGTGGAGAGAAGCCATGGCCAGCCAGCACCAGCCAGCACCAGCACGGGGCTGCCCCACAGGCGGCTCTTGCTGAAACAAAGAGGGACGAAGAGAAGAGCTGTGGATGTCCAGCCTCCAGGCTGGTATCTAAAATCGAGAGCAGCGCTGGGCTAATGGAAAGCCGGATCTGCTCCAAAACCTTAGGCACTGCTTCTGGGATGCAATCTGAGTAATTTCCTGATGAGTCTTCTCTGCATAATGGATTTGAGTTAGAAAGGAATTTATGCCCTCAGGACCAAATTACCCAGATAATTGAAGATAGAATGAGGGTGGGGGTGGAGGGGAGGGAAAGGCCTCAATTACGCGATTTCTCTTTCACTCTGAATGAGTTCAACATTCCAATTCACCATGGTGGAGCATCTTTAACATCACTTTATATCCACAAACTTCCTTGGTTGCATACTGAATTCGTTGCTTTCTCAAGGACAGTGAAGTGTCACCTCTGTGCTGGACTTGACACCCCAAGCCCAAGGAAATCATGTCCCTGGAACACTGTTTTTAGGTTTGCCTTTGGGATTATTGACTATAAGGCACATACAAAGTCTTGCTTGTTAAGAGGCTTTAGATAAATTAAATTTAACAGAGTGATTCATGAATCAGGCAGCACTCAGAATCAAAAGAAGTTCAGAGAGTTCTGCTCTGTAACATGGGCAGTGGGTATTTATAGATAGAAAACAGAAGTAAAGTACAGAAATAGCTTGATTGGTTACAGCTCAGCATTTGCCTTATTTGGACATGGTTTGATCAGCTGGCAGCTTATGATTAGCTGAAGTTCAGCTGTTTGTGATTGGCTGAGACCCAGCTATCTGCTACAAAAAAATATATTGCTAAGTTAGGTTTCAGTTCATTAACGTACTAAGTTAGGTAGCAGTTCATTACATGGAAACTTAAAGTAGGGAAATAGTCTCAGGCCCATGATCTGTTTATTTAGTTTAACATGCTCCATTCCACATTTAACGGAAGAAATTCATGAAATGTCAGAGCCTAAAAACTCATAAAATACCCTATCCACATGTTCTCTACTGCCTAGGTTCCTTTAGCTGTTCTAAGAAGTGAGAAAAAAAGACACACACACACACAACTACATTAGGAAAGTTTCTCATAATTTAGTTCAGATTTATTGAGAGATTAAAGAATCTTCATTATAGATTTGGTGTTTACACAGGCACATCTTATTGTATTTATGAGCCTCATTTTGTCAATATTTAAATAGCTGAATGGATAAATGAATAAAAGTCAAAAACTCTGAAATACGACTGGCATCCTGAAGCCTAGAGTCAGAGCTATAACCAATGGTTGCATGCATTAGTAAAGTTGGTAAATGATGCATAGAATTTGCAAGGCACCCAACCCTGGCTGGCTCAAGGAAAGTCCGCCCTGAAGCACCAAAGGGCTTGAGCGGGTAGGGTGCAGGGTGGTGAGCAGTCTGTAAACAGGTGTTAAACCACTTATTCACGCACTCCCACAAATGGCCTGAAAGATTTTCCCAGCATCCCCTTGCTCTCTATGAGTCACTGTGGGAATAGCAGTGAGGTTTGGAGTTGAGTTATAACCATTCAGTAAAGCATTTCCCTCCAGACTGTGCAAAGCAAGGGGGCTATGTTGGTAAATTTATTGACTATTTCATTAGATCAATATGGAATATGATTTAAAAGGCTCTGCCCAGGCTCTTTAAATCTATTTAATCAAACCAATTAATAAAAAAAAGTAAGAAGTTGAAGCATATCCTGTAAGGTGCATCATAAATATATTCCCTTACTTGGGCTTTTGATCTCACCAGGTAATTAACAGCTTTGGTTAAGTTCAGTCATTCCTTCGTGCCTGGCTACGGTCATAAAACCCCCTGGGCTATGTGTCGCTCTTGGATTTATTATGTTTTTCTTACTGCAAGAGCGTCTCTCACATTCTGCTCTCCCCCCACCCTTGAGAAAGTTTATGTAGCTGTTGCTTTTGCAGCTGTCATGAAGGCTCCACTGGCTGGTGAGCTTTGTGCTGCCTGTGAGGCTGGATGCACTTGGCTTTGCTATCTGGTTCAGTATCTTTTTCACTCTATATCAAACTATTCCACACTGTCTCTTCTCTAGGAATGGAGAAATAAACACATCCAGAAGCCCTGACTTCTAAGGTGCTTCTCTCCCATTGCATGTTTATTCTTGGCTACTTTTTCATGAATAAAATGGCCTCTCCCTGTTACATAGAACATGGTTTTTATTATGGGATTTGGGGAGGTCTTCCTCTCTTAACCACTGAGGATGAACCATTCTCATCAGCCCCTCAACAACCCAATTCCCATCTCTTCACCCCCAAGTCCTTCTCCTATCAGTTCCCTAGCTCTGCCTTCCTAGCTGTGAAGCTTTGAGATATCATGGCAAGCTGACATTATCACCTGGAGGTGGGAGCAAAAGTTGGTATCGTTCCAATGCTAGAGTGTTGTGAGACTGACTATGAGACTGAGCTTATAGCTTCATTCTGTTTTATAGGCACAGGAAACTCAGTTTGGAAGGGAGGCAAATATGTCCCCAAAGCTCTCGTCTGTCTTAATTTGAGGAGGAGTTTGGTAAATGTAGTTAACCAGGTAACTATGCTCCAAGGTCCTTCTGTTAGGTCGGGAGCTGAGAGGGAAATGTGCAAAGCCTCAGGTGTAGCAAAATGCCATTTATTTGAGCATCTGGGTGCAGATGGGTGGAGGCTGGAAAAGCATCCACTGTGAGGTAGGGGAAAGCCTTGGGTTTTATAGAGGTTTTTTCGAGGAGGAGTGAGCAACTGGGCCAGAATAGCTGTTGTAATAAATTCTTTTCAAACAACCAGTTTCCGGGCCCCCTGTGCTGGTCTCATCCTGCAGATAGGGAAGGCAGGTAGCTTCGTCCTTATCGGGGGGGACAGAAATGCCACCCTCACCTCAATTGTCTGTGGTTGGAGTTACATTTACAACCTCTGGACTCTCCAGACTCCTGCAGCTTTTGTTTCACAGGCTTTATGATCACTATCTAAGTTTTCCATTAACCGCATTTCATCCCATACATACTTTTCGGATTCCCACCCTAAGCAAACCTAACATCATCCACAGCTGAAAGCGAGATCTGAGAAAATGTGCCAGATAGCTATAAAATTCAGAGTCTGCATTAACAATTGACCTTCTTAAATAAGTCACGATTATTTGTGCAAAATGTTGAAGAGATGAGACTCTCTTCTGGATATGACTATCTTTCTATGGGTGATCAATTTTTGTTTGTTCCCATGCACTAGAAACCTGGGAAGCTCACAGAAGTTCTACTGAGGACATAAATCAGGGCAATTACTTTCCCAGCTTAGGATCAGGGGCCACCTACTTAACTTTTGCTCCCTCTGCTTACTTTGGTCCAATTCAATAAGTATTTGCTGAATATTTACTATCCTAGGCATCACCAGGAAAGACATAAAAGAAACAGAAAACACAGTGTGTGCACAGGGATTTGGTAATCTTTGTGGGAGTTAAAAGCAGGCTGATATGAAATGCTCGTGTTTAAGATCATCTCCCCTTTACCAGCCGTACAAATACCTGTTCACCCAAACTCTTGGCCATCAGTCATTCGACATGTATTGACCATCTATCTGTTCTACACTAACCACCAGGCTATGAATGCATTTGTGTGATACAAACATAAGCAAGCAATTACTAACTTCCATAGGTTTGCTGTTGAACAAAGGAGATATAAGACACAAATAACTTCATGGCTCTTCATACCAGGAAATTTACATTAATAAAACCCTAAAGAGTTTAATTTAAATCTTCATATCATTTTAATACAGGCTAAACTGCCAATTCTATTGTACACAGAAACACCACCAATTTGTTTGAAATAAACAAAGGTACCTTCCATTTAAGTAAATATCTGATTTAGAGAACACATTTAATGAAGTAGTATTAAACACTTGTAACTCAAATTATGGTTGACAGGATATTTAGCAGAGGGTAAACTTGGATAACAAAGAATAATATGTGATTCCTACGTCAGTGGTTTATAAACATGGTTTCTAAGACTTAAAAATTGGGCTGTTTAACCATTGTAACCACATTGTATCACTGCATCAAAGAGCAAATTTTTTCAAAGAAATCTTCCTTCCTAAATTCACACTAGTTTATGTAGAAATATAATCTCTAAGCACTATGATGCACTTTAGCTCAATCTCTACAGAAACAATCACTAGTACTGAATTGCAGAAATCATAGTCATCATTATTATATCTAAAACTTTTGGAGCCCTCACAGGATGTCAGATGCTGTGCTAAGTACTAATAAGTCTTTTATCTCACTGATGGTCACAACAACATTAGAAGATAGGTTGTCTGGTTTGTTCTATTTTACAGACGCGAACATTGAAGCCAAAGGTCCCACAGCTCATGAAGACTGTCTGAATCTCAGAGCACATGCTTTTAGATGAATCCAAAATCAATGGAGTCGTGTCAAACACATGCAGTTCAGGGTTAAAATAAGTAGGTTGGCAAAAGTCCCGAATATCTCCACCAGCACAGAGGGAACAAATGGGATTTTTCCCTACCAATTTCCTTTTAACCTCCTGATTTCTACAGGGACTGATTTTGCTCTGTCGCCTCCTGCTCTTTCTCCTGCTCTCCAATCAAAGATGTTCAAGTGGTAAAATCCACTTAAAATATGCAAAATGTCTCTCCCTCTTGCTTCAGGTGCTTGTCTGTATGAGGCGACTCTAGGACGTCTGGTGAAGAGGGAGAATGGTGCATAATTCCCATCCCTAAAATTAAATTATTAATTTTTTTATCAATTAATTGGATGAGGATTGGTGGGAAAGAGAGACCCTCAGCTCAGCAGAGCTCTACTGGGTGCCGAATAAAACAAGAAATCCGCCGGGGTGAGATGGGTAAGTGAAGGGGAGGAGAAGCCACAGTGGTAATAAATGTGAGAGTCCCCTAGTTTCAGGAGAGGGGAGCAAGTCACCTCCCTGGAGGAGGGATGCAAAATCGCTCAGATTTCTCCAGGGGGCGGGGGGGGGGGGGGTTTAACAGAATCAGCCCTCCAGGCCTTGTAAAAAGAGACTCTATTGCTTGCCCCGGAGTCGCTTTTCTTAATTCTCTCACATACTGAGGAAGATCAAATCCCAGAGAAGAGAAGTTTCAAGCCTCCCTTTGAACAACTGGAAGGTGCTCTTGTACAGAATACTGTTGTTTGAAAATGGAAATGGCTTGTATTTTCCGAGTAGGTAAATAAATCACATTTGTTATACAAATACCAAGTTATTTAGAAAACATATTTTTAAATGCTTTTTTTTAACTTGAAATTCCACTACCCCGAGACAACCATCATTAAAATTTAGGGCGCATCATTCCATATACCCCTTTTTGCCAATAGGGACAACTATAAAAATCCAGTTGTTAGTTTATTGAATAAATATTTACTGAATACCTGCTATGTTCCAGAGATCATAACTATTCATACTATTCCTTAACCTCTCTTATTAGAAAATATAATTGTAAGCTTATTTTCACGTTAGTAGAAATCTACATGATCATTTGGAATCATTTCACCATCTTTCACCATAATTCCAATGAGAGACCTTTAAGTTTTTTCCAACTTCTCGCCATGAAAAACAATGATACAGTAAGAAGCCGTATAACATTGAACATTTCTTCCAGATAAAAGTCACTGGGACTTTGAAACACCTCACATTTATGTATTACTTCGCTGTTCAAGTTGATGTCACATTTATTGCATGGCAAGAAAGAGGCCATTTTCTGTAACTCACATCAGAATTGGTCTCGTTGTTTCATAGTCACATGGCATACACCTGGCTTTCCATAATAAATTTGAGAGGACAAGCTTTGACAGATGAGGAAACCAAATCACAAAACATGTGTGTCTGAAAGAACATGAGAAAGAGGGTGGTCTAAAGATAGCTCCCTGAAATCGAAACCAGGTATCTTGACAAGGCTAGAGTGAAGTGCAGCCTGTGGGTGTCCACTGGGCCAAAAGAAGCTTAACAGCCCCACTCATCCTTCTAGATGAAAAACAGTTTCCTGAGAGCAGAAGTATTCTAATACCTCGCTTATCAATGTGTTTCTAGTCCCTAGCTTGAGGCTTAGAATCGGATAGGTTCTCAATAAATATTAATAGCTCTGGATTTAATAAATGAACCAATGAACAAACCACACAACAAGTCTTCCTGGACCTCTGCTAACCTCAATCAGCTTCCCACCCTCATCCTTACTTAGCATGAGGATCTCTTAAAGAAAGCAAGAAAATCCATAGCTAGTAAATGACATATAGCTCTTGTCCTACAAGGAGTTTCTCATTCTGAAGGCACTGTAGACAAGTAACATCAGATCTTTGAACTGAAGAATATAAGCCCAGGGAGACTGGTCAAAAAGTAAATGTGGAAGAGGAGAGGAGTCCTCCCATTTAGTGCTGTCTTTTTCCTTTTCTGAAAATTTCCTCCCAACTTTCATGAGCAAATTCCATTCATCTCCACCATCCCTTCCCCTCCTCCTCACCCATAATATTACCTCACCCTCTGCCTCTTAGTCAGAAATCTGTCTTGAGTACTAATTCATATATACACATGCTGTGCAGGTAAAGGAGCAATACCAAGTGGGTGGTTCTTGAAAATCAGCCATTCATCATGCATATTGATCATGGAGTAGTATGGTATGAATCAGAGAGCAGCAATCATTAAATCAAAGATTTATACTAGTAAAAGAGCACCGAAGCAATTCATCAATTCCACACCACCCTCAGTGATTAATTAGGTTCCAACCTGACAGCTTAGAAGCTGGTTCACAATTAAGGCTATTAGAGTCAAAGGTAGGTTGCTTCCCCCCACCCCCACCCCCTTCCTTTAAGGAAGAATTAAAAAGGGAAGGGACACTCATGCATTGGTCTTATGGCATTCTGTATTTTTCCTTTATAGCACTTACCATAGTTTGTAAATACAGAGTTATCAGTGTGATTACGTATTTAAATTCTCTCCCTCCATTAGCCCATAAGGTCCAGGAAACTTTAATGCCTCTAGCACAGTGTCTAGCACATAGAAAGCCTTCACTCAAGATATATTGAGCAATGAATTTATTAACCAGATGCTTCTAATGCTCCAGGCCCTGATGTAGCATCACTTACAATGGGCCTTCCAATGTTTCCCCCTAGATCTTGTCCTTTAAAAAGTTAAACTGAACCTTTCTAGACTGGAAAACCACACTGGAAAGTTATTTGGCAGTATCTACGGAAGTTGAAAACATGCAATTCCCATGACCCAGCAATCCCAATCCCAGGCATATACCCAACAGAAATGTGAACAAATGCTCACCAGACATGTTCAAGAATGTTCGTGGAAGCATTTGTAATTCACAGCCCAAACTGGAAACAACCCAATTAATTGTTCAACAGAAAAATGGATGGAAAGCATGGTATGTTCATAGAATCAAATACTACACAGCAGTTAGTATGAGCTATTGCCTCATGCAACAACGTAGATAAATCTCACAAATGTTATTCTGACAGAATGAAATCAGACACAGAAAAGCACATGCTGTGTGATTCTACTTATGTTAAGTTCAAAAACGGGCAAAATTAGTCCATGGTGTCAGGAGTCAGGATGATTTCCTCAGAAGCGACAGTGACTGGGAGAGAACATGAGGGATGTCCTGAGCATTGGTAAGTCCCGTTCCTCCTCTGAGAGCTGGTTACCCAAGTGTGTTCTTTTGTGAAGATTCATCACTACTTCTGTTGTCCATTTTTGTGAAAAATCAATACAGCTATATGATTAGTGCTCTTTTCTGTATGTACGTAATAGTTCAAACATTTTTTTTTTAAAGAGTTAACCTGGTTTGTTTTTCTTTGTGTGATGGAAGAGTGTTAAACATTTTCATGTACACCCCCAGGCCCAAATCCAAATTTCAGAAAGTGACTCTTGGTAAGAATTCCAAAAGGGGACGTTAGGTTTTACATGAGAGATTAGACTCCATGACCTTTAGGGTCCCTTCCAACCCTAACATTCTACGATTCTATGATAAGTAACCTTTTGAAAACTGAATGAGAACTTGGTGGCCAGCAATCCTGGATTTCTGGGGCTGACTGCAGCCATTCTCAAGAGAGTGAAAAGAGGCAAGTAGAGGAGACTTTCTGGTTCACCCTCATGGATCTGTATTGCATTTTACAATTTCCTTCTACAACACAAAGCAACTCCTATAATTGGAGAGGGTCTAGAAGAACTGGGTGTGGTGTAAAGAATGCTGTGATTTTTGAAAATTCAGGGGTTTCTGATAATCCCAAGCATTAGTCCAGAAAATCAAGACTTGGGTTTATAATAATAAAGCCCTCCATCTCTTAAATGTTTCCTATATACCAGGCACCATGTTAATTCAGTTTTTACATATGCTCTCATTTAATCCTCACAAGACCCTGCAAGACAGGTGTAGACTCCCTCCGTGGTAAATGGTAAAGAGGGTGAATCACATCCAATGTCTGAGCCTCAGATTCAAATCTATACGAATGGGAATAAAATGCATGCCCATAGCACAGGGGTTAGGAGAACAGGCTCTGGGATAAGACTACCAGTGTTCAAATTTCGGCTCAGCAACTTACTAGCTGTGTAACCTTCGTAAAATATTAAACCTCTCTCAGGCTTCTCATCTGCAAAATGGGATTACTAACAGTGTCCACCTCAGAGGATTATTAAACGGAGTACAGGACAATGTATATAAGGTACTTAGAACAGCACATGAAACATGGTAAGTCCTCAATCATCTATATTTATTATGATGTGACTTATATGTTTACTTTTTGTGAGTGCTATAGAACCAGTAGATATTGCATATTCAATTAGTATAATTTTTAGTTGAACAAAATTGTCACCAATAATTCTCTACTTGTTAAGGATCAATGAGGGATCTTTTGATCTAAATCTCTAAGACATAGAGGAAATAATTGTTATATCAGACTCCAAAATCTTAAAAGCAATCAAGTCTCCCTTGTTCATTGTTGTATTCCTGAAGCCAAGCATAGAGCTTGACACACAGTAGGCATTCCACAAATATTTGGTGAATGTGTGACTAAATACTTCCCCAGTGTACCCAAATCATCTTCCCACTTTATATCCATCCAGGAGAGGCCAGATTATTTACAGAAATACTTTCTCTCAACCCTAATGGCCACAGGTATGCACTAATTCTTTAAAAAAGAATAACTTTATAAGACAAATAAAATACAAGATGATGTCTTTTCAAAAGAATTCACTGTTTCCTGATGTATTTAAACTATGACTCAATATATCAAAAGTTGACTTATTCTCACCTTTTTATAAATTTGTCCATCCCAGAATCAAATACAATAAGAGACTTTTCATCCCTAGAATTTAAGCCTCAAATTCATTCATTTGTTCATTCATTCAGTAAGCATTTTTTAAGCATCTTGTATCTGTATTTAATGATCTCAGTTGCAAATAACAGAAACCTCGAACAGGTTTAAAAACAAAGGAATTTCTTAGGACTCATAACAGGAAGTCCACCAATAGCTGTTCAGTCTTCTCATTTGTTTAATTTAGCAGCTCACTATGTCCTCAAAGACCCAGATTCCTCCTGTCTCTCCACTCAGCCATCCTTAGCATTGGCTTCATTCAAACTGGCAACCCGTTGACTGTAACTGTTGCAGGCTTTGGCTGAACCTATTGGTTGTCTACCTAACAGTCATACTCTCCCTCTTCCTCCCCTTTAAACAGAAGCCCAGTTTGTGCCAGTATTAGATATCAGTGTACTTCAGTAACACCTCCCTAATGTGGGGTATTAACGATCTAAGCCAATTATGGTTATTTCATTGGTCAGCCTGCAATCGGTTGAAGAATGCACATCTGACAAAACCTTGGCAATGTAAGGGGAAGTTGGCTTTGGCCATCCAGAAACATTTTTCGTACTCATATAAAGTAACACAAGTCAGGACCTTGACCCTTTTTCTGCCTCTGCACAGAGTCATGTGAAGAGGTGACTCCTGGAGCTGCTATAGCCATCTTGTCAGCACAGAGAAAGCTATGAACACAGAGTAGACAGATGAAAGGAACCTGCGTTCCTTGAATTAACAAGCCCTGGATGGAACCGTCCTGTCTTTGAACTTCTTGTCGTGACAAATTAGAAAATAAACCCTTATTCTTTAAACTGATTGTAGTTGGGTCTTTGAGAAACTCACAGCTCAAAGCACCGTGATACACAGTTATCACTACACAGACACAGCTACTTCCAGAGGAAAGAGAAAGCCGATCTCTTTCCGGGATTTCTCTTTAAATAGAAAAAAAAAAATTGACCCCAGAAGTCCCAACCTTTCCCCTTCCCTTCACCACTTCCTCTCAACTCTGATTTGACCACTTCTAGGTACATGCCCATTGTTGAACCAATCCCAAGTTAGTGGGATTAGAATACCTTCGACCCAATCAGGCCCACACGTGGGACCTGAGAGTGGGGTCAGCTGTCCCAGAAATAACTGGCTGTAGGAGGAGGATTGACTGCATATAACTGAGTTCTGTTAGAAGACTGGGGTGGATATTAGGAATTCATTTGCTGTATCCTGCTCATTACCATATGCACAATGTGTGCTGGACTTGGGGCTCCCCAGTGATGGGACGTGTTTAGCACAGCTCTACCTCAATAGTGAAATCAAAGTCTGCACCCTTCCTCAGGACCTTATGTTTGGAATCTCAAAAACTCTTAAATCTAAGCCAGCTCATCAGATCTCTAACAACTCAACTTGGGCTCAGGTCCAAACATGGATTTTGCTAACAGAGATTGTATCTCAAGTAAGGTCAAAACAGGTTTCTTCCTACTTCCCACTAATTTTGCAAAGCTTTAGAAACAATTCTTAAGCATACTGATGTATTCATGAGCACTAACTTGCTTCCAGGCACATTTCTAATACTCTCATTTCCTATCAAACTTTTCTGAACCTAACTTGTCAGGCTTCCTGGAGCTTAGAAAACTATTATCCAAATTGAGGCAGCATGATATAGTGGTTAAGAGGGAGGTCAGGCCGGGAACAGTGGCTCACGCCTGCAATCCTAGCACTCTGGGAGGCC